>JAURVB010010106.1:0-115702 GCA_033002965.1 Piper betle | reverse complement strand
CTAGTTAGGTCCACAATGTTATAATGAAAAATGGCGGGTCGTTACAGAAGGCCTTGCTGATCATTCTAAAGAGCTCCAAATCCAATAGCCAATTGATCATCCTAAGACTTTTATAGAAGTTCGAAACTCCTACTCCTCTTTCCTATCCCATTAAGTCTTTCAGTTGGGTACATTTGATAGCTTTACTAGATAAACACTTGTGCAACACTTATTCTTCTTCAAGGTCTCCATCAGGGCAACAAGCACACTTGCCTCTTATAAGCTCTCCACGCAGCCAAAGACATCTAGCACCACTCCTACACCTAGGAGCCACACTCCAACACCACTCCTACATCTAGCAAAGTCAGCAGCCTCCAACACAATCCCCACCAATCGGTGACGGTTTACACACACTTCAAACACCCATCAAGTTTATAAGATTTCCTCACAAAGATCATAATTTTAATCTATTTTTATAATCAAGAACTCTGAAAGTGGCTTGACAACATAAATGCCAATAAGCACTAACACACTTTGATCCACAACTTCAATCACCAATCCCTTTTAAATAACAACCCGTTCTCTTCAAACCTCCACAAAAATCTCTTGTTTATAACCATCATCCCATCTCAGCCATTAATTTCGAAAAGCAAGATTTTACTTTTCTTGAGTTTGGCAAATGGTCACATTTCATTTGAGATAATTGTTGGACTATTGAAGGCCTTGCTGATCATTCTAAAGAGCTCCAAATCCAATAGCCAATTGATCATCCTAAGGCTATTATAGAAGTTCGAAACTCCTACTCCTCTTTCCTATCCCATTAGGTCTTTCAGTTGGGTACATTTGATAACTTTAGTAGACAAACACTTGAGCAACAATTATTCCTCTTCAAGCTCTCCATCATGGCAACAAGCACACTTGCCTCTTATAAGCTCTCCACGAAGCCAAAGACATCTACTACCACTCCTACTCCTAGGAGCCACACTCCAACACCACTCCTACATCTCGCAAATTCAACAGCCTCCAACACAATCCCCACCAATCGGTTGACGGCTTACACACACTTCAAACACCCTTCAAGTTTATAAGATTTCCTCACAAAGATCATAACTTTAATCTATTTTTATAATCAAGAACTCTGAAAGTGGCTTTACAACATAAATGCCAATAAGAACTAACATACTTTGATCCACAACTTCAATCACCAATCTCTTTTGAATAACAACCCATTCTCTTGAAACCTCCTCAAAAATCTCTTATTTATAACTATCATCCCATCTCAGCCATTAATTTCGAAAAGCAAGATTTTACTTTTCTTGAGTTTGGCAAATGGTCACATTTCATTTGAGATAATTGTTGGACTATTGAAGGCCTTGCTGATCATTCTAAAGAGCTCCAAATCCAATAGCCAATTGATCATCCTAAGACTTTTATAGAAGTTCGAAACTCCTACTCCTCTTCCAATCCCATTAAGTCTTCTAGTTGGGTACATTTGATAGCTTTACTAGACAAACACTTGTGCAAAACTTATTCTTCTTCAAGCTCTCCATCAGGGCAACAACCACACTTGCCTCTTATAAGCTCTGCACGAAGCCAAAGACATCTAGCACCACTCCTACACCTAGGAGCCACACTCCAACACCACTCCTACATCTTGCAAAGTCAGCAGCCTCCAGCACAATCCCCACCAATCAGTGACGGCTTACACACACTTCAAACACCCTTCAAGTTTAGAAGATTATCTCACAAAGATCATAACTTTAATCTATTTTTATAATCAAGAACTCTGAAAGTGGCTTTACAACATAAATGCCAATAAGCACTAACACACTTTGATCCACAACTTCAATCACCAATCTCTTTTGAATAACAACCCATTCTCTTCAAACCTCCTAAAAATCTCTTATTTATAACTATCATCCCATCTCAGCCATTAATTTCGAAAAGCAAGATTTTACTTTTCTTGAGTTTGGCAAATGGTCACATTTCATTTGAGATAATTGTTGGACTATTGAAGGCCTTGCTGATCATTCTAAAGAGCTCCAAATCCAATAGCCAATTGATCATCCTAAGACTTTTATAGAAGTTCGAAACTCCTACTCCTCTTTCCAATCCCATTAAGTCTTCTAGTTGGGTACATTTGATAGCTTTACTAGACAAACACTTGTGCAAAACTTATTCTTCTTCAAGCTCTCCATCAGGGCAACAACCACACTTGCCTCTTATAAGCTCTGCACGAAGCCAAAGACATCTAGCACCACTCCTACACCTAGGAGCCACACTCCAACACCACTCCTACATCTAGCAAAGTCAGCAGCCTCCAACACAATCCCCACCAATCGGTGACGGCTTACACAAACTTCAAACACCCTTCAAGTTTATAAGATTTCCTAACAAAGATCATAACTTTAATCTATTTTTATAATCAAGAACTCTGAAAGTGGCCTTACAACATAAATGCCAATAAGAACTAACACACTTTGATCCACAACTTCAATCACCAATCTCTTTTGAATAACAACCCATTCTCTTCAAACCTCCTCAAAAATCTCTTATTTATAACTATCATCCCATCTCAGCCATTAATTTCGAAAAGCAAGATTTTACTTTTCTTGAGTTTGGCAAATGGTCACATTTCATTTGAGATAATTGTTGGACTATTGAAGGCCTTACTGATCATTCTAAAGAGCTCCAAATCCAATAGCCAATTGATCATCGTAAGACTTTTATAGAAGTTCGAAACTCCTACTCGTCTTTCCCTTCAAATTAAGTCTTTCATTTGGGTATATTTGATAGCTTTACTAGATAAACACTTGTGCAAAAATTATTCTTCTTCAAGCTCTCCATCAGGGCAACAAGCACACTTGCCTCTTATAAGCTCTCCAGGAAGCCGAAGACATCTACTACCACTCCTACTCCTAGGAGCCACACTCCAACCCCACTCCTACATCTGGCAAAGTCAGCAGCCTCCAACACAATCCCCACCAATCGGTTACGGCTTGCACACACTTCAAACACCCTTCAAGTTTAGAAGATTACCTCACAAAGATCATAACTTTAATCTATTTTTATAATCAAGAACTCTGAAAGTGGCTTTACAACGTAAATGCCAATAAGCACTAACACACTTTGATCCACAACTTCAATCACCAATCCCTTTTGAATAACAACCCGTTCTCTTCAAACCTCCACAAAAATCTCTTGTTTATAACCATCATCCCATCTCAGCCATTAATTTCGAAAAGCAAGATTTTACTTTTCTTGAGTTTGGCAAATGGTCACATTTCATTTGAGATAATTGTTGGACTATTGAAGGCCTTGCTGATCATTCTAAAGAGCTCCAAATCCAATAGCCAATTGATCATCCTAAGACATTTATAGAAGTTCGAACCTCCTACTCCTCTTTCCTATCCCATTAAGTCTTCTAGTTGGGTACATTTGATAGCTTTACTAGACAAACACTTGTGCAAAACTTATTCTTCTTCAACCTCTCCATCAGGGCAACAACCACACTTGCCTCTTATAAGCTCTGCACGAAGCCAAAGACATCTAGCACCACTCCTACACCTAGGAGCCACACTCCAACACCACTCCTACATCTTGCAAAGTCAGCAGCCTCCAGCACAATCCCCACCAATCAGTGACGGCTTACACACACTTCAAACACCCTTCAAGTTTAGAAGATTACCTCACAAAGATCATAACTTTAATCTGTTTTTATAATCAAGAACTCTGAAAGTGGCTTTACAACGTAAATGCCAATAAGCACTAACACACTTTGATCCACAACTTCAATCACCAATCCCTTTTGAATAACAACCCATTCTCTTCAAACCTCCACAAAAATCTCTTGTTTATAACCATCATCCCATCTCAGCCATTAATTTCGAAAAGCAAGATTTTACTTTTCTTGAGTTTGGCAAATGGTCACATTTCATTTGAGTTAATTGTTGGACTATATAAGGCCTTGCTGATCATTCTAAAGAGCTCCAAATCCAATAGCCAATTGATCATCCTAAGACTATTATAGAAGTTCGAAACTCGTACTCCTCTTTCCTATCCCATTAGGTCTTTCAGTTGGGTACATTTGATAGCTTTAGTCGACAAACACTTGAGCAACAATTATTCTTCTTCAAGCTCTCCATCAGGGAAACAAGCCAAAGGCGTCTACCACCACTCTTACACCTAGGAGCCACACTCCAACACCACTCCTACATCTAGCAAGGTCAGCAGGTTCCAACACAATCCCCACCAATCGGTGACGCCTTACACACACTTCAAACACCCTTCAAGTTTATAAGATTTCCTCACAAAGATAATAACTTTAATATATTTTTATAATCAAGAACTCTGAATGTGGGTTTACAACATAAATGCCAATAAGAACTAACATGCTTTGATCCACAACTTCAATCACCAATCTCTTTTGAATAACAACCCATTCTCTTCAAACCTCCTAAAAATCTCTTATTTATAACTATCATCCCATCTCAGCCATTAATTTCGAAAAGCAAGATTTTACTTTTCTTGAGTTTGGCAAATGGTCACATTTCATTTGAGATAATTGTTGGACTATTGAAGGCCTTGCTGATCATTCTAAAGAGCTCCAAATCCAATAGCCAATTGATCATCCTAAGACTTTTATAGAAGTTCGAAACTCCTACTCCTCTTTCCTATCCCATTAGGTCTTTCAGTTGGGTACATTTGATAGCTTTAGTAGACAAACACTTGAGCAACAATTATTCTTCTTCAAGCTCTCCATCAGGGCAACAAGCACACTTGCCTCTTATAAGCTATCCGCGAAGCCAAAGACATCTAGTACCACTCCTACACCTATGAGCCACACTCCAACACCCCTCCTACATCTAACAAAGTCAGCAGCCTCCAACACAATCCCCACCAATCGGTGATGGCTTACACACACTTCAAACACCCTTCAAGTTTATAAGATTTCCCCTAAAAGATCATAACTTTAATCTATTTTTATAATCAAGAACTCTGAAAGTGGCTTTACGACATAAATGCCAATAAGCACTAACACACTTTGATCCACAACTTCAATCACAAACCTCTTTTGATTAACAACCCATTCTCTTCAAACCTCTTCAAAAGTCTCTTATTTGTAACTATCATCCCATCTAGGCATTAATTTCGAAAAACAAGATTTTACTTTTCTTGAGTTTGGCAAATGGTCACATTTGATTTGAGCATAATTTTTGGACTATTGAAGGCCTTGCTGATCATTCTAAAGAGCTCCAAATCCAATAGCCAATTGATCATCCTAAGACTTTTATAGATAGTTCGAAACTCCTACTCCTCTTTCCTATCTAATTAAGTCTTTCAGTTGGGTACATTTGATAGCTTTATTAGACAAACACTTGTGCAACAATTATTCTTCTTCAAGCTCTCCATCAGGGCAACAAGCACACTTGCCTCTTATAAGCTATCCGCGAAGCCAAAGACATCTAGTACCACTCCTACACCTATGAGCCACACTCCAACACCCCTCCTACATCTAGCAAAGTCAGCAGCCTCCAACACAATCCCCACCAATCGGTGATGGCTTACACACACTTCAAACACCCTTCAACTTTATAAGATTTCCTCTAAAAGATCATAACTTTAATCTATTTTTATAATAAAGAACTCTGAAAGTGGCTTTACGACATAAATGCCAATAAGCACTAACACACTTTGATCCACAACTTCGATCACCAATCTCTTTTGATTAACAACCCATTCTCTTCAAACCTCTTCAAAAGTCTCTTATTTGTAACTATCATCCCATCAGGCATTAATTTCGAAAAACAAGATTTTACTTTTCTTGAGTTTGGCAAATGGTCACATTTGATTTGAGCAAATTTTTGGACTATTGAAGGCCTTGCTGATCATTCTAAAGAGCTCCAAATCCAATAGCCAATTGATCATCCTAAGACTTTTATAGATATTCGAAACTCCTACTCCTCTTTCCTATCTAATTAAGTCTTTCAGTTGGGTACATTTGATAGCTTTACTAGACAAACACTTGTGCAAAAATTATTCTTCTTCAAGCTCTCCATCAGGGCAACAAGCACACTTGCCTCTTATAAGCTATCCGCGAAGCCAAAGACATCTAGTACCACTCCTACACCTATGAGCCACACTCCAACACCCCTCCTACATCTAGCAAAGTCAGCAGCCTCCAACACAAACCCCACCAGATCGGTGATGGCTTACACACACTTCAAACACCCTTCAAGTTTATAAGATTTCCTCTAAAAGATCATAACTTTAATCTATTTTCGTAATCAAGAACTCTGAAAGTGGCTTTACGACATAAATGCCAATAAGCACTAACAAACTTTGATCCACAACTTCGATCACCAATCTCTTTTGATTAACAACCCATTCTCTTCAAACCTCTTCAAAAGTCTCTTATTTGTAACTATCATCCCATCAGGCATTAATTTCGAAAAACAAGATTTTACTTTTCTTGAGTTTGGCAAATGGTCACATTTGATTTGAGCAAATTTTTGGACTATTGAAGGCCTTGCTGATCATTCTAAAGAGCTCCAAATCAAATAGCCAATTGATCATCCTAAGACTTTTATAGATATTCGAAACTCCTACTCCTCTTTCCTATCTAATTAAGTCTTTCAGTTGGGTACATTTGATAGCTTTACTAGACAAACACTTGTGCAAAAATTATTCTTCTTCAAGCTCTCCATCAGGGCAACAAGCACACTTGCCTCTTATAAGCTATCCGCGAAGCCAAAGACATCTAGTACCACTCCTACACCTATGAGCCACACTCCAACACCCCTCCTACATCTAGCAAAGTCAGCAGCCTCCAACACAATCCCCACCAATCGGTGACGGCTTACACACACTTCAAACACCCTTCAAGTTTATAAGATTTCCTCAAAAGATCATAACTTTAATCTATTTTTATAATCAAGAACTCTGAATGTGGCTTTACAACATAAATGCCAATAAGCACTAACATACTTTGATCCACAACTTCAATCACCAATCTCTTTTGAATAACAACCCATTCTCTTCAAACCTCCTCAAAAATCTCTTATTTATAACTATCATCCCATCTCAGCCATTAATTTCGAAAAGCAAGATTTTACTTTTCTTGAGTTTGGCAAATGGTCACATTTCATTTGAGATAATTGTTGGACTATTGAAGGCCTTGCTGATCATTCTAAAGAGCTCCAAATCCAATAGCCAATTGATCATCCTAAGACTTTTATAGAAGTTCGAAACTCCTACTCCTCTTTCCTATCCCATTAGGTCTTTCAGTTGGGTACATTTGATAGCTTTAGTAGACAAACACTTGAGCAACAATTATTCTTCTTCAAGCTCTCCATCAGGGCAACAAGCACACTTGCCTCTTATAAGCTCTCCACGAAGCCAAAGACATCTAGTACCACTCCTACACCTAGGAGCCACACTCCAACACCACTCCTACATCTCGCAAAGTCAGCAGCCTCCAACACAATCCCCACCAATCGGTGACGGCTTACACACACTTCAAACACCCTTCAAGTTTATAAGATTTCCTCACAAAGATCATAACTTTAATCTATTTTTCCTCACCCCATCTGAGCCTCTTTTGGTCTATAGGAAAAATCATCCAGTTAAGTCCATTCAGTAAAACTCAAGTATTAGATTTTTCCAGCTAAGTAAATCCTAATTAAGATAACCAATGTGTCTTAATGTGAAATTACATAAATAACGAAGATAATTAAGTGTCATGTATTGTGCATGTGTTGAGTCATTGCCTCGATGTGTGTGCCAATGTAATCTGCGTGTGATTTGGTTTCCATCTCTGTGCTAGGTTACACAAAATGAGGTAGTCGATTTAAGACATTGAGCTTCACTCATCCAAGTCTATAGGAATCCCTTTCCCTCTTCTCTACTTGGCTCCTTGTGTGTCTAGTTTTATTCGGGTTTTAGATGTAATACTTGAATTTTTCAGGAACTAGTTCAAAGTCCCCATGGTGTTATATGCAGGTACAGTAGTAGGAGCTCGCCGCCTAGGCGCGAGGACCCGATTAGAGCTTCTGCCAGGTCTATTTAGGACTCATTCTTTACTTTACACTATTCTATTGTGTATTTGATTTATTACATGCTGGACAACTTAAGTGGTGTTTTATCGAATCCCACTTCACTCGGGTCATTTAGCCAACAGTTTTCTGGATTAATGACCTTCGAGGATGAGATCCCTCGTGTTTGCTTTCGAACTTCAGATCCAGCTCACGATGCCTTCGGGCCTATTGTATAAATCCCAACCTAGACCTATATATATCTATAGTTTTTGCATTTTCAGTGAGAGGTTGAATGAGGGAAATCTAACTACCGTGGTACACGAGCGGGCACGTGTGAGTCGATAGTGGGCTCTGGAATGGTGTGCGGGCCGTTTCATTCTAGAGGGATCCTGATAACTCCACCTTTGAGTTCCTCAAACTAGGAGAAGTGTGGAGGTTCATGGGTACTGCAATGCAGTGCATGTCTAGACTTGTGGTTTCAAAGGGTATTGAAAGCGCATGCCTGAGAGTACTAGGCCCCTCTACTCAGGGCCAGGAGCAATAAGAAGGACGTAGATGGTTGAGACGAATAAGAACGAATTGCCACGGAAGAGATAGATGAAATGGCCAAAGAAAGAGAATGATATGGAAAGGGGATGTTGTCGACTCCGAGGGTGACGACTCCCATATATGCCTTGATGAGAGTTCTTGAGGAAGTATATGGTTTTGATTCAACAAGAGTGTTTGCTCTCCTATGTCAGATTAATATTAGTTTTTTTCAGGCCGGTAACACTCGTTACTGACGGTTTTTCTATATATATGTAGGTGAGAAATGCGAGGGGTGAAAGTTGTTGGGATTGCGGAGGAGCATCATGGAACCGTGCACACATGTACCTGTCGCGTGTAATGTATAATGATGGTGTGTTAATGCTGTGTGAATGATAATTAGGATGTTTTTGTCTTGATAAATTGCTTCTTATGAGACAAACAGATAAATAGGAATGAGTAGTGAGTTTGGAGTTCAGACTCGGCTCAGGTGAAAACAAATGAGATAATGATTGAATGCCATGGTTGATTGTTATGTTTTATCGTATTTTGATAAAATATTTATATACCCTTATTGTGGACAGGTTGGCCCCTATTGCACTTTTAGGGAGATTCTGTACGTTTTTCCGTTAAAAAATTATTGAATTTTTATTTAAATTTCTTGATTGTTGCATGGTTTTGTTTTGCTTGCACGTCATGTCATGCATGTAGGATCGCATTAGAACCCAATTGTTCCCATTCATGCATTCATGGTTGCATCCCCATCTTAAGACGCCGAGGGCAGATCCAGGTCGGCTTAACCGAACACAGTAGATTAGCGAACGGTTTTGTCGCCGGTGACATTTTTGGGTCGGTTCACGGGCTAGCTCTTACAAGGCTGAATCACAGTGTGTCTAGGCACACTGATCCAAACCCATTTGGAGTCCTCTAGCGCATGAGCTAATTGTTACAAAATTGGTGCGCAGCATAGGAACACTGCTCTAGCACCTTAGGGCTGAGCGTAATGGGCCTTGTTCCCCTTGATTGGCTTATGGACCAGCCAAGGTAGAATTTACCTACGAACCTTAGAGTGTAAGGGACAACCATTCGAATTTCAACCCATTTGGACATTGTTAGGCTAGTATGAAAAATTATCTAGTAAGCCTATTCAATTAAATGCCTTAGAATTGATTAAAAGCTACTAAGTGAACAGGAAACGAAAACCTTAATTAAATTACCTAATAAGGTTTAATACTTCACTTAGCAACCTAATTAAGATAATTAAGTGATGTTAAATGTTGAGCTTGTGTGGAGGCTTTGCCTCGTTTTGCGTGTTGATGTGACCCAATTTTTATTCAGTTCCATCTCCATGCTAGGTATCGCCGGTGAGCTCACCGACTTGAATACAAAGCTCTGCTCATCCAGGTTCATAGGACTCTCCAATTCCTTGATCTCTGCTTGATTCTCTGCGTATCGAGTTTAACTGTGTTTAGATGTAGGAGAGCTTTGGCAGCATTTTATTTGATCCCTCCGATGTCGGGCTATTCAATTGTGTTTTGTACATATGTTTGATAAAACTACAATGATGAGATCCCTTGTTGGTTTTTCAACCAAAGCTCTAGAAATATATGATATAAGCCTCTTCCTTAAAGGTAGTGTGGTGTATGAGGGTACTACGTAATGCAACACATTTCTGAAATTTGTGGCACTAACTTAACTGTTCCTTTTGCCACTTGAGTACCAAGGAGTATGTAATATTGAGGATGTGAGGGTGTAAACGTTGTATGTATGAATATAAATATTAGCCATGAATGCAAGCCGACACTTATTTAAGTATGTTTGCTTACCACCCAATGTGAGGCAAGTTTGAAGTTTCGTAAGTTCTGTGGGTAATAGAATTCCCATTTGCCAGCTTGTTATTTAACTAGTAGTTATTCAGACAGGTAATTAAATTTATTTGATTACTGACGTGGTTTTCTTTTGTATGTAGGTAAGGTTCCTTGGCATGGGCCGGCTTAGGTGTATAAGCACAAATTCCTAGAACATCATTGTTTAGATACTTGCATCATCTTCATGCAACTAATTAGAAGACCTAAGCCAATCACTTGAACTAAGTAGTAAGAATATGATACACGCAACGACATGAAACCTCAAAACTGTAGTTGGGGTGTGCTTCTCTTATAGTTGGGAGTGATCAGCACATTTTTAAAGTCACTGCTCATAGTCGTCGTGATGGTTCTACCTCTGTTATCACTAGGGGTGTTCATATAGAAATCCTTTATGTCTAAGATCTGCCTTTATAGCATGAACTCTGCATGCATTCTATGAAAAACAAACTTGGTGTCCATCTTAAGCCTCCACTGAGGGTTGAGATCCACTTTCATAAAGTCTGTACCCGATAGCCCAATGAGTAGCTTCTAAGTTATAATATCACTAGTCGGTCAGTCCCTTCGGACCAAATTGGGGTGTTACATATAGAGTGCAAGCTCACAGTAGATGTATCGACGTGCTTAGAGCTTGTCTCTTTGCTTGATCTCTCCTTGACTCCTTGCATGGTGAGCTTAATCGTGTTTTAAACATAGGACGATATCGGCGGTATTTTATTATATCCCTCTAATTTTGGGCCATTTAGCTATGTTTTTTTATATATGTTTAATAAAACTACAAGGATGTTATAATGGATGAGTATGCCTGACATGCAAATGATAAGATCATGAGTTATCAGTGTATACTGAGGTATACAGATTTGTTTGTATATGTTAGCCATGATTTTAGGCCTAGATCTAGGTTGTTGTAGTGTTAAGTATCCGTTTGGGATTTTTGGGGTATCTTATTTACATACTTCTTAGGGATTTTGAATCACTGGTTTGTGCCCTGCTGGGCTCAGCTAGATTGACTTTTGGGTTCGAGGTCTAGTTATCCTTCTTACCTTGATCCCCGCTTATAGAGTCACTTTGAGGATTTGAGTCAATTTTGACTATGGACGGTCTCGTTCCGAGCTTTCTGTCTATAAATATAGTGCATATACCCATAGATGGGATCCACTAGGCTACGAGTTGTAGGATGTCCAAATCGTGCCATGTGACAAAATCGGAACCGTCCACTCAGCTTTATCTTCACCCTTTGATTTTCAGTGACTTTCTCATGATTTTACATGATTTTCACCATGACATCGCCACCACTTCGATTCACCGTCGATGAGTCACCGCCTTGCTCCTGGCCACTAGATTGGTACGATTGTGACAACCTCACCCCTGGCTATCACTTCGTACCCATGATCGCCACTGGTGCCGCCGTAGTCGCCAACGATGACGCTGCACTCGCCACCGGTGACGTCGTTTTTGGTTTTGGTTTTTGTCGCTGCCGCCACCCGTTCGGGACATTTTCTGGCGCTGGCGTGTGTCCTTTGGTGAAACCGACCACCTTGACAGCTTCCCCTCTTCAGGCTCTATAGTTTCATACTGACACCAACCTCTGCCGTGGCTGCGAACACCGCCGACGATGCCCACTTGCCTGGCGGCATTTTTGGTCGTTTCCGGCTAGCCACTGGCTGGATAGCGCCGACCATCAGCCCAGATAGGTACATCTCGTTGAGGCCAACATTTTGAGACAACCCAAGACCACTGCCGCAGCTGCGATCACCACCAGTGACATCGCTGCACCAAGCGGCGATCCGCCCCACTTTCTTGCTGTTTTCCGGCTAGCTAGTGGCTGGACTCCGCCGGTCGTCACCACCAGCACCTCCGCCATCACACCCCCTATCGATCCCAATCGGCGACAACCCTAGGCACGCCGTCGGCGGCATTTTCCAGCAACAGGCACTGCCGCCCTCATTCAGCCCGTTTAACCGCTGCCCGTGTTTGTGTATGTGTGCCCATTTTTGTGCCTGCCTGCCACGTTCACTTGTGCTTGATTGATTACTGTTCACCCGTTGTGTCCGTGGTCATGCCCAAGCCCATGTCGATGTTCAGCTACTTGACCAGCACTGTTCATTAACTCAGCTGAGTCAACTCTGCTCGACTCGGTCGACTCGCACAAGTTGACCCGATTTGCCACATCACCCCGATTCCAGCTATTTTTCGACTATTTTGGGTAATTCAAAAACCCTTACGTTAGTTTATGTGCATATTCACATTATTTAACATAATTTAATGTTATAAGTGTCTTTATTTATTTATTTATCTATTATTTATTTATTTATATTAATATGTTTATCATATATGATTTATGTTTACATGATTATTTATTATTATTAATATTATATTTACTTATTAATGTTAATCTTTTTATGTTTACAAAATTGTATTTATTTACTTATTTACTTTTCGTTGCGTGTATGTTATTATTTAACTGTATTTAATATCGTATTCTATAATTACGACTATAGTATTATTATTATTCATGTTTAATTAAAATTAAATATTTATTTATTTATTTGTAGAATGATTATGCATTTATTTATTTAATTGTTTGTATGATTACTAACACGAGTATATGTAATATTTACTTGTGTTTAGCTATTTTTGTATATAGTATACAATATTATTATTTTATGATTAGAGTATTGATTGTTTTTTACATTTATTATTTATCTATTTATTAATGATTGTATGTTTTTATTTATTTATTATTTGTTATTAGTTATTCTCTTTATTATGCCTCGATTTACGTGTCGTGTGTTTAGCGATATGTTTATTTAGTATAGTTTTCTTATTAGGATGTATTGACGATATAAGCACACAACATGAACATGCATTATATAGGGATGTTAGTATTTTACTTATTCCGATGTAGGTTTCGGAGTCCGAGCTCGCCGTAGATGTGCAGATACAGTTGGAGCTTGGAGCACAGGTCCATAGGACTCTCCCTCTCTGCTTGAGTTTAACCGTGTTTTATACGTATGACGGTATCAGCGGCATTTTATTGCTTTTCTCCAATGTCGGACCATTTACCTGTGCTTTCTACGCATGTTTAATAAAACTACAAGGATGAGATCCCTTGTTGGTTTTTTAACTGAAGCTCAAAAATGTATAATACAAGCCTCTTTCCTAAGCTTATTATATAAGTACGTGCACTTTTACAAATTTTATGAATAAGAGAATGAGTGGTATGGAGATATGTATGGACCGCACTAGTACTCCTTCAAAGCCTGAGGTAGTACGGTGTATGATAGTACTGCATAATGTAGCGCATTTCCAGATTATGTGGGACTAACTTAACCTTCCCTTTTGGCACTTGAGTACTGTAGGGGATGATATGGAAGGTGTGAGGGCGTAAGCGTTGTATGTATAAATATGATTATGAGCCGTGCATGCGAGCCGACACTTGCTTAAGTGTGCTTGCTTACCACCCAGTGTGAGGCAATCTTGAAGTTTCATAAGTTTTCGTAGGTAATGGAATACCCAAATGCGAGATTGTATTAGTTATTTTTTGGACTTGTAACATTCATTACTGATGTTTTTCCTATAATATATGCAGGTTTTGCAAATCCTGAGTCGACTTTGGCGGGAGGACAGATAACTGCTACACACACTTGAGCTCAACGCGGTTATTTACTTTATTATTTTTATTTATATTTGATGTGTTCGAAGCATATTTAATAATGTCTTCCATTCTCATGACACCAAGAAGGTTGTTTGATCTATTTCATCGATTGAGTCGTACCGACGAATAACTTTAAACATGATTCGACTCAATTGTAACATTCCTGATTCAGTTCTTAAGTGAACTAGCACGTGCACTAAAGATACAAAATAACAAGGAGTAGGGAAGGAGAAATATACCTATATGTGAGAGAAAATTGAGAGACTCCCAAAAGGAAGAGACGACACAAGGAGGAGAAAAGAAAACACTATGGATGCCTACTACATGGGAAGATAAACGTGATATAGTCTTTATAATTTTTTACCCTATTGGGATCCCTAATGTGTTCTCTACCCCGAAAGGGATATCATAATGTAATTCTAAATTTTACTTCAAAATTTATATCATCGTCATTACACCACACAATTAGTCTAATTTATTAGATACTCAAAATGTGAAAAGACAATTAAAAACAAAATATGAAAAGATAGTTAACAAAAAGAGTATGGAAATCAAATCTTACTCACAACTCCCAACCTAAGGCCAACGAGTTCAACCTACGGTTAAATCTTATTCGACCAAAAGGTTGAAAATAATCCATAAATACAACTAGACCAATACGCCCAAAAATTGTAAAACCCAGCTATGGGTTATAGTTTTCCCCGGTTGTAGGTTGCCCAGTTCTAGCCAGTCTCGAGTCGGTTCGAGCGAGCTCGAGCTAGTCCAATTTTCAAACCAAGACTATGGAGTCCAAATGGCCATATAAGCATATTATGGTGGCTAAGTATGCCCGACATGCATATAATAGATATAGTAGAACACAAGTTATCAGTGTATACACATGGTATACAAATTATTTTTAATGAGTTGGATAGGATTTTAGGCCTAGATCCAAGCCGTTTCAGTGTTTAGTATCCATTTGGGGTTTTTAGGGTATCTCATTTACATGCATTTTAGGGATTTTGGAGTACCAGATTGCCCATGTGGGCCCAACTTTATTTGAGTCACAGATTTTCACTCAATTGAGTATAGGGTTCGAGGCCTGTGTTAAGTGTCTAAAATATAAAATATTTACCCTTGTTTTTAATGTAATTTTATACTTCCCTGGTATAAACATTATTAATTAGGTGATATTTCTTGTAATATTGTAGTTAATTAATATTTTTTCAGATATGCTTAATTTTCGAGTTTTAATGGAGAAAAAGATGAAATAAATTAAGCTTAAGATTTGTTGGTCATAGCACTGGACCCAACCCATTGATGGCTAAAATTTTTGGCTATACATAGCTTTGGCACCATTGTTGGGGAGCTGGAAATTTCATCAGACATCATAATCAATTATTCCAGATCAAGTTGTTGAGTCCTTCCTCAAATTCTCATCTCTTTTATATAAAGGGGTGGTCATTTGTTGTTTGGCATATCTCAACTCTTGGCTTAAGAGTTTAGTGAAAGAAATATTTCTAGTTTTTGTAATCTTTTTTCCCTTTAATAAGGAAACCTAGTTTCTTTTTTTATTGTTTTCTATTTTTATTATAGAGTAGTCTTTCATTTTGATCACCTATTTCTTAGATCATGAGGTTTAATTAGATTTCGGGAGAAATTAACTAGAATAGTCATTGATAATTCATCATACGACGAGTCTTTTGGCTTGTTTATCGTTATGGTCAGAAGATACCCAACACCGTATGCGATTGTAAGGCAAATCTTAATGCGTTATTTTGTTGATTAATCAATTATCACTAAAAGGTAGAATTGAGGCAAAATAATAGAAGCATGAATGAGCGGGAGCCACCATGTCATGTAAATATCCTAGATCAACAACTGAGGGAATAGAAGATAAGAGTAAGATGTGATGAAAATTAAATTTATGTTAAGGGAAATTTGACTCTAGAACAAGTTTTATCATTTTAACTTCTCCTTTAATTTAAAGTTACTTAGATTCAATTAAGTCAATTATTTTTGTTTTGCACTTAGTTTTATTTTCTTTAATTAATTTAAGGAAATTCATCTCTCTATGGGAATGATACTCAAATCCATCATTATATTACTTGTTTCAACTGTATATACTTGCATGTCATTAAAATTGTTCGAACAAGTTTTTGGCGCCCTTAGCGTTGAGATTGAATTTTCTTAGTTAATTTTGGATTAGAATTTTGAATCTTTTTCTTTTCTTTTTAGATTTTAGTGTCTGATTTTTTTAAAAAAATACTATATCATTGTCTTCTTCCTTGTTATTATTTGTTTATGTATCGATTAGTGCGATCACCATTATTTTCTTATGATCCATAGATTGAAAAGACTTTGAGAAACTTGTGTGCCACTGGAAGAAGAGCATAAGAAGCAATAGAAGAAGAAGCCATGGACCCACAACAACAACAAATGCCCCCACGTCCACCGATTGTAGTAGTAGCCAATGATGACAATAGGGCAATCCAAGATTGGGTGGTACTTCTTGTAAAAGGGTTACAACCTAGTATTATTGCACCACCAATGGATGCGGTCCACTTTGAGCTTAAACAAGTTTTATTTAACATGTTACAAACTATAGGACAATTTAGTGGATTGCGTACTGAAAATCCTAATAGGCATACCATCGATTTCCTATCGGTTTGCGATATGTATAAGCAACCTGGTGTCTCTGATGATGCTCTCCGCCTTCGCTTATTTCCATTCTCATTAATAGGAAGTGCAAAAGAGTGGCTATCATCATTAGATTCAATTACAACATGGGATGAATTGTCTGAAAAATTTTTGTTAAAATAAATTCCTCTTTCTAAAACTGCTAGATTACGTAATGAAACTTTATCTTTTTTTTCAGTTTGATGGTGAGACTCTCTTTGAGGCATGGGAAAGATTTAAACAATTGTAGAAAAAGTGTCCCAACTATGGTATAGAAAGATGGATGCACACCAAACTTTCTATAAAAGGTTGTTGGGGCAAACAAAGAACATAGTTGATGCGGCGGCCAATGGATTGTTTCTTAGAAAGAACCCACATGATGCTTTTCAATTGCTAGAATTAATGGTTCCTAGCAACCACCATGCAACACAAGAACGGCACACAAGGAGGATTACCAGAGTTTTAGAATTAGATGCACTTACTACTTTATCTGCTCAGGTTATTGCGTTAGCTAATCAAGTTCAAAATCTTAATATGCAGGAAAAAGTTAAGGGTCTAGAGCCAAGGTGTGAATGGTGTGGACAAGGACATTCTATAGGTCAATGTGCAGCAGATCAAGTTAGCTATGTAGGCAACTTTAATAGGAACAACAATTCATATTCCAGTACCTACAATGCGGGCTGGCATAATAACCCCAACTTTTCATGGAATAATTCTCCACAATCGGCAGCTATCCCGAATAATCCACCACCACCATCACAACATTCTCGACCCCCTTCTCTTTCTTTTTAGTCACAACAACTGGATTCGATCCAAATGTTCAATTCTATGCAACAAACTATGTATAAATTTATGTAGAATTAGCAACAACAACAAGAACAGTTTATGCAGCAAGTTAAGGTGCAATTAAACAAGGAACCAAGTGAGAGACCCAATGGTGTACTTCCCAGCCAACTAGAACAACCGAGGAAAGATGGTCTAGAGCATTACAAAGCTATAACAACCCGGAGTGGTATTACTTTACAAGAACCAGTTCAGCCCAATAAAGTTAAGGAAAAAGATGAAAAGCCAAACAACAAGCATGAACCCAATACATTGGTTAGTTTACTCGGAAGCAAAGGGAAAGAGAAAGATGAGGTACATAGAGAAGAGGTCAAAAAAAGGTACCCTTTCCTTCTAGATTGAGGAAACAAAGTGATGAAAAATATTTCAAAAAATTTGTTGACATATTTAAGAAATTACACATTAACATACCTTTTCCTAAAGCACTTAAACAGATGCCTAGTTATATAAAATATTTGAAAGATATTCTAGCAAAGAAAAGGAGAATAGATGACAATGAAGTTGTGGCCATGACAGAGGAATGTAGTGCTATCCTGCAAAGAAAACTACCTCCTAGGAAAGTCCTGGGCAAATTTGTGATTCCATGTTCAATTGGAAGAAATGTTCAATGTAATGATTTATGTGACTTCGGGTCTAACATTAATCTTATGCCTTTTTCTATTTTCAAAAAGTTAGGAATCCAAAATATTGCTCCTACCAACATCATGCTCCAGTTGGCTGTCCGGTCATTGGCATATCCTAAAGGAGTCATTGAAGATGTTTTAATAAAGGTTGACAAGTTTCTCTTTCCTATAGATTTTGTGGTGCTTGAAATGGAAGGAAGGAAAGATGATATACCACTCATTGTCACGTGAGGTTTCTTGGCAACTGGGAGAACACTAATCGACATAGCTATTGGAAAACTTACACTTAGGGCAAACAATGATTATGTCACATAAAACATCTTTAAATCCATGAATTGCCCGGATGCAACATATGAATGTTCTAGATTTGAACTATTTAATAAAATAATGTACAAAGAGGATTAATTGAGTGATTCATTACATAAAGCCATAAATTCACTTTGTGAAGAAGATATTGATGTGTAAGAGAAGGTTAAAGTATTAGATTCACAATTAATCTTTCCTAGGAGATTTAGAGTTGTGGAAACCTTTGATCTCCCATTCCATAGATTGGTGCCATTAGTTGAAGTATCACCTATTTTGGAGTTAAAACAACTTCCAAAACATCTCAAATATACTTTCTAGGGCCTAATGTCACTCTTCCTGTGATTATTTCTTTAGAACTAACTATGTTGCAGGAATAGAATCTGATTAGAATACTAAAAGATCACAAGTCAGCGATTGCATGGACTATAGCCGCATAAAAGGCATTGATCCATCCTTTTGTATGCATTGGATCAACTTAGTGGATGGATGCAGTCCAACTATAGAGCACCAACGATGACTCAACCCCAACATGAAAGAAGTGGTCAATAATGAAATTATTAAGTTGTTGGATGCCAGAGTGATATATCCCATTGCTGATAGTACTTGGGTAAGTCTAGTACAATGTGTACCAAAGAAAGGAGGTATAACTGTAGTAAAGAATGAGAGAGATGAATTGATTTGTACAAGAACCATCAGGGGATGGCGTGTGTGCATGGACATAGGAAGCTTAACAAGGCTACAAAAGAAGATCACTTTCCTCTTCCTTTTATTGATCAAATGCTTGATAGATTAGCTGGGAATGCTTACTTTGTTTTCTTGATGGATATTCAGGTTACAATCAAATTACCATTGCACCCAAGGATCAAGAGAAGGCGACATTCACTTGTCTTTATGGCACTTTTGCTTTTCAGAAAATGCCCTTTGGATTGTGTAAATCTCCTCCTATATTTTAGAAATGCATAATGGTCATCTTTACTGATAATTGAACATGGCCTAGAAGTATTTATGGATGACTTTTGTAATGACCGTGAAAAAAAGTGGGAAAAAGAATTTTAATATATTCGACTCGGTTTGGAAAGAACTGAGCATGTTATATTTTTTACCCGATTAATTCTACCTAGTTAATTATTACATTTTATTATTTGTCTATTTTATTATTTACCCGGTTACCCAGTTAAGTAAAATATGGATGTTTTCACATACCCTAGCTGTCATTTTCATTTTTATAAATTTGGAAAGAGGACGTCATTTTTCACATATGGGTGTAGGGACGTCTTCTCTTAGCTGCTCTTCCTTGCTGTTGCTTTTTCCTTGCTTGGGTATCCTTCCTATCTCCCTCTTCTTCATTTTCTTGCATTCACATGTCTTTTTAATTGATAATAATCTTGATAAACATGAGAATTAAAGTCTGAAATCAATAATAACACCTAAAAACTCGAAAATGGAATTTCCCCATGGCTGATGGGTCTGAAGTTGGGCAATGATAGGCCACTGTAAATAAAGATTTCAAGGCAGCCTCACACCCCCGACGACCTCTCTAGCTGCTGGGTCGAAGGGTGGTGTCGCCTTGTTCCTGGGTTCCGATGGGTGGCGGAATTTCGGTGGTTATGGGCGGAGTAGTAGTGTGCGACGCTGTGGGAGACTCCGGACGTTCAAGCCAGCGTGCTGGCCAAAGACTCACGCCGTGCATGCTCACAGCGCTTGGCCTTGACATTGGGTTGTTGTGCAGGGAGAAGGGAAGTGTTCCCGGCAGTACTGCTGGCCAGACGGAGTGCACCTTGCAGTCCCTGCGATGCTTCTGCCAGGAGTCGCTTGCCTTGGTGCAGCACAGAATTTGATGTGGATAGTGGCTGTAAAGTACAAGCTTTATGCTTCCAATTGGACTGATAGGGAAGGGAGTGAAGGACGTGGTCTGGTTTTGGGTTGAAGAGGAAGATAACAGGCCTGATTTGGTGTAGGATGTCACCTTGGATAGCTTCATCTTTGTCTGTTTTTATGTTGTTGTTGATGTCTTGTTGGGATGTTTATATGGTTGTTCAATTGGGTTGCTGGGGAATTGAAGAAGGACATGACCAGTGGTGGTGCCAAGGTCTGGTCAGGTGCAAAGAAGAAGGTAGGAGAAGAGAAGATGACCTTGGGGAAGAAGATGAAGAAGATGGCAATTTTGTAAATATAGGTTGACTCGATACCGACTCGAGTTAAAAATAAAAATAACTTGTAATAAATCATTAAAAATAATTATTCTAATGGGTTATGGGTTAAAGATAATAAACTAACTAATTGTTGGACAAAATTTACCTAGACATAAGTAATAAAAATATGGTAATGATAAACGGTCGATAATTAATCAGCACACAACAAGTGATTAAATTAAATCGGGCAGTGATAAGTAATTAATAAATTAAAGATTTTACCTTTACCATATTAAATTTAATATTAGATAAATAAAGTAATTATTTTAATAATGAGTCAGTAATGTAGAAATTGAGTTATTAAACTATAGTCGGGTAGCAATCACTAGCATCAAACCTAAATACCATAATGAAGATAAATAAAGTTCAAAATTTTATTTAGTCGAATAATTTAAAACAATTGTATTAATAATATTTTTAAATTAGAATAATACAAATTATTTTAAATAATTTAATCGTACAACTTATTTAAATAAATTGCATGAATACGGATAGCGATTAAAGATTTAAAACCGTAAACTAAATTATTAAGATTGTGGTTAAGTAATTATCGTCTTAAAGGAAAATATACTAATAATAGTAATTACATATTTGTTTATAAGTTGATAATTATTTTATTATTTGTTAAGTGTTAATTATGATGTACATAATTCATATAAAGTAGGATTTATGATTATATCACATGAATAGTTTAATATTTAATATTGTTGAAATTTAATTGTGATATACGTATTAGACATTTGGTTGCATGCAATTCTACTCGAATAAAATTATACTTATGTATAATTTTATATTCTCGTCCAGATTATGATCATTAGTCGCAGCTGCGAGTTCAAAATATCCAAGTCCGTATAATTATTTAAAATGTTGTATTTTCCCAAACTGGTATAATTATATAAAATGTTGCATTTCCCCAAATTGGTATAACTATATGTAATGTTGTATTTTCCCAAACCGGTAGCCTTGTCAGAACTAATCTCAGAATGAGCTGGGAGACAATTTATAATATCAGAATGAACTGGGAGACCATGACTGATCTCAAAATAAATTGGGACACAACCTAATCTCAGAATGAACTGGGAGACCATAACTAATCTCAAAATGAATTGGTAGACCAACTAATCGTAGAATTAGCTGGGAAACAATTTCTAATCTCAGAATGAACTGGGAGACCATGACTAATCTCAAAATGAATTGGGAGACCACCTAATCTCAGAATAAGCTGGGCGACAATTTCTAATCTCCGAATGAACTGCGAGACCATGACTAATCTCAAAATGAATTGGGAGACCACCTAATCTCAGAATGAGCTGGGAGATAATTTCTAATCTTAGAATGAACTCGGAGACCATGACTACCTCAAAATGAATTGGGAGACCGCCTAATCTAAGAATGAGCTTGGAGACAATTTCTAATCTCAAAATGAGCTGGGAGACCATGACAAATCTTAAAATGAATTGGGAGATCACCTAATCTCAGAATGAGCTGAGAAACGATTTCTAATCTCAAAATTAGCTGGGAGACAACTTTTACTAATCTTAGAATGACCTGAGATACAAATTACTAATCTCAGAATGACCTGAGAGATAATTACTAAAGACTTGTATAATAATAATAATAATAAAAATGAGCGAAATGATAATAGGGATTATATTGACTTGTTTTATTTAATTATGCGGCTTAGTGGTCTTATCAGTAATGCGGAATTGCCTCTGCAGGTGAGCAGCATTGGACTAAAGAATAGAAGTGTGGTTGGTGGTTCTTTTACCAACCTAGGTATGGTGAATCGATAATAAAAATTAGACTTCCTTTTTATTCTCTTGTGTTATAAATGTGGCTATGGGAAACGGTCCGAGACTGTGGAACAGTTATTTTATATTTTAGAGAACATGATTTATTGTTATGATTTATATTATATGTTGCGATACTTATTGCTGTATTTAATTTTCTTGTTCTGGATTGTTACATTTACATTAACTATATTTTTAAGTAACACCGGGTCCGGTTAGGACTGGTCATTATAGGGTTGGTTTTGTTAAATTTTGAGTAACACGTGGCCAGAAAGGCCCATAATATTGGGAAAAAGGCTGGTCGTTACTGGTGGTATCAAGCCCGGTTTCCCACTAGATCATATTTTATGACTCAAGTAGCTTGTTGAAAGTCTAATAATTATCTTCTCCCACTTTGTTTTGTTATTAATTGACAAATTCATTCTCTAATAAACCTATGTCAAAACTGAAACAAGAACATATAATGAACCATGATGGTTCGATGTTTCAGATGGCAGGCACACGTAGACAATCAAGCCGATCTGCGCAGTCAAATTCAAACACAGAGAATGTATTGGCCCAGATCTTGACGGCCATACAGGGACTAGCGCAGGCTTCACAAAATACAAATTCTGTGATTTAGAATATTGTTCAGTGGTTATCGGGAGTGGTAGCAGGGAATGGAGCCTCAAACTTCGCAGCGGGTCCCTGAATCACCCTATATGGTGGTCAAGGGAGTGCCCAAGAGTGGGCAGCAGTGAGTCCCAGAATCACCCCACTTGTTGGTCAGGGGAGTGCCGAAGGGTGGGCATGGTTAGCAGACCCGGGCAAGCGAGGGGAGCGTCCAAACCTAGTGCCATTAGTAGTCCGACCAGTGCTGCAAGCTATTGATGATAGTGACCGTTACACTGTGGAAAATTCAAGAAGAATGGAGCTGAATTATTTGTTGGAGGGATCGATCCAATGAAGAAAAGAGCTGCATGGACATTAACAAAAAAGCGTTTAGAGCTCTGTCAGTGCCCCACAGCGATCAAGTGAGATTGGCAACATGCATGCTTCAAGAGGAAGCATCTTACTGGTGGAAATCCACGCAAAAAATAAACCACTTTCCATCGACGTGAGATTTGTTCCATCACGTGGGAGGAATTTGTGGTAGCTTTCAATGGACAATATTTTCTAAAGCCCGTTGTCCAGAAGAAAGCACTAGCATTCACTAATTTAGTTCAGGGGGAGGATTCAGTCCGGGATTATGTGTATTCCTAAAAGAAGTTCCAGGGTTACCTCTTAAGTGGGCAGTGGAGTTTGCCATTGACTTAGCACCTGGAACAACACCAATTTCTAAAGCACCATACTGTATGGCTCCAGTAGAACTCAAGGAGTTAAAGAGTCAACTAGAAGAGTTGTTGCAGGTAGGCTTAATTAGACCAAATACTTAAACCTAGGGAGCCCCTGTTCTTTTTGTGAAGAAGAAAGATGGATCACTTCAGCTATATATTGACTATTGAAAAATCAATCAAGTGACAGTCAAGAATCGGTACCCCTTACCAAGGATTGATGACTTGTTTGATAAGCTAAAAATAGCCGGAATATTTTCTAAGATAGACTTGAGGTTTGGTTATCACCAGTTGTGAGTAAAGGAGTTAGACAAACAGAAAACGGTTTTTCGAACTCGGTATGGACATTATGAGTTTCTGGTTATGCCTTTTGGTCTAAAAAATGCACCAATGGCCTTTATGTCACTCATGAACATAGTATTCCACACATACCTGGACAACTTTATTATCGTATTTGTGGACAACATTCTGGTCTATTCAAATAATGAAGAAGAGCATGTGAAACACCTGTCTATTACTCTTCAAGTTCTAAGAGAACATCAACTATTCGCCAAGGTCTCAAAGTGTGGCTTCTGGATGAGGGAGGTAAATTTCCTTGGTCATATTGTCTCTGTATCGAACCCGCCATTTTTCATGATATTGTGGGCCTTGCTGGCGAGGTGTTACTCAACATTTAACAAAACCAACCCTATAATAACCAGTCCTAACTGGACTGGGTGTTACTTAAAAGGTTACATGAATAATATGAAAGCAAATAAGTCTAGCATTTTTAACTCAAAAGAACTTATTTTTCAAATGCCAATGCATGAAGTAATTATCCCACACTCTTGGACCGTTTCCCATAGTCATATTTATAACACAAGAAAAGTAAAAAGAGAAGTCCGCTTATTATCTGTTCACCACCTGAGTTGGTAGAAGAACCACCTTGTCATCTCTTCGTTTTAGTTCCAGCTGCTAACCTGTGGAGGCAATTCCGCGTTAGTGATTAACCACTAAGCTGTATAATTAAATAAAATAAGTCCATAAACTCCCAATCATTATCTATAATATTAGAAGTTGTGACCATTCCAACATGTCCATTTATTAGCTGATGGTTCAGTTCACCATGTCCATTAGTTGGCTGATGGGTCAGTTCACCATGTCCATCTATTGGCTGATGGGTCAGTCCATCATGTCCATTACCGACTGGCGAGTCCAATCCCTCATGTCCATTATCGGCTAGTGAGTCCAATCTACCATGTCCATTAGTTGGCTGATGGGTCAGTCCACCATGTCCATCTATTGGCTGATGGGTCAACCCACCATGTTCGTAATTGGCTGGTGAGTCCAATCCGCCATGCCCAATTTATTGGCTGATGGTGTAATACCCCAAATCCGGTTCACGCTCGTGAACCAAACCGGCATGTTACAGGCCCCAGTTAGGTCGGCTAACCCGAACCTAACTCATGTGGATCCAATCTCGGCGTCTTAAGATGAAGATACGATCCATCATGAATGAATAAATATACAAAATCCTAACATGGTACTACATGAATGACAAGCAATTCAAAATACACACCAATACAGTTACGATCAAATTCTGAAATCAAAACAGACCGGGTCTCCCCTAAAAATGCAATTAGGGTCCACCCTGTCAAAATAATATATATACAAATATATCGGCATGCATTAACAATCACACAGAATCTCATTTATAACGTATTCATTCTGAACTCAACCCACTACGCTTCCGCTGCTCAACTCTAATCATATTTTTGCATTCTGTTATCGTGTCTTAGCATTTCATTCACATCATATCATCATGCTCAAACATTTAATCATGTCATTCACAATATAATAACATAATAATGCAATATTAAACATTCAGAAATCTAACATGTGTGTGTGCACAAGACCTCATTGCTCCTCCGTCCAAGCTGGCGCATCCATCTCGTGCTTATCACCCACATATATATAAGAAAAACGTCAGTAACAAGCGAGACTGGTCCGGAAAATAAAATAACTATAACAAACTCGCTATGAGAGCAAAATCTCATCTGAAAGAAAACATCATACTCCACGTGAACACTCTGAAGGGCACTACTGAGGAGCCACTGGGCTGCAGACCCGGTAGCATCCCGAACTTACTGATCTGCTGTTGTACTGTGCTACTCTCAGCACTTCTTTTTCAGTACTTCTCGTGAAACTTTATCCTAAGCCCTCTCCTTACCTCCATATTTCTCCTGGCCTTGAGCACGAAGGCCGAGTACTCTCAGGCAGTCGCCTTTAGTACCCTTTGAACCACAAGTCCGGACATGCGCTGTACTAAACAGTACCCGTAAACCTCCACGTTCTCCGGGTGTGAGGAACTCAAACGCGGAGTTGTCAGGATCCCTCGGGAATGGAACAGTCCGCTGGCACTAATCCAGAGCCCGCTTTGACTGTCACGGCATCCTCTGCATGGTACGTGCAGTCGATTTCTCCATCTCTCGTCTCACACAAACACGAAAACTATATATATATAGGCTTAGGTAGGGAGTTACATAATAGGCCCGAAGGCAACTTTTGGTGGATCTTGTTTTCAAAATCAACCTCGAGGGATCTCATCCTCGAGGGGTTATTAATCCGGAAAATGTTCGATTAAATGGCCCGAGTTAAGTGGGATCCGATAAAACGCCACTTAACCGGTCCTGCAGACAATAGATCAAACATACAATAGAAAAGATTAAAACAGACGAGTCCTAAACGGACCTGGTAGAAGCTCCAAGCGTGTCATCGCGCCTAGGCGGCGAGCTCATACTCCGTACCTACACATCAAAACTAAATACTAACGCCCACTAACTAAATGATGCATCAGACTCAATAACATCACAATCACAATGCAAGCATCCATCAACATAACAATCAGAAAATCATAAAACTAATTAATCCTAGCTCATCCTATTCATACTAATTTATTATATTTTCCTAAGTTACATTACTCGATTAGCATGCTCAACTCGATCTACCTCATTAGATTACTTATTATTCATTCTCCCTTAATCTCATCATACAACTTATCATTTCATCCCTAATTAGTTATTAATCACATCATGTAACTTATCACTATCAATCACATCAATAAATCAATCCTAGCATGCTGTGCTAGCACTCATCATCAATTTTAAATAAATCGATCGGAGGTAATTATACCTCACGTCGTCGGCGATCGGCGACGGCTAGGGTTCCGCCGCGCGTCTCGGAGCTCAAATTCGGCGCTCATCGGCGTCCAAAGCTCGATCGGGCTCCACTGGGCGAGCCCCGCGGAAGATCCGGTGAATTCTGGCGAATTCCAGAAATTCCAATTTTCCGGCGGTTTTCCGGCAGCTACTGGCGGTTTTCCGGCGACTTCCGGTGGTTTTCCGGCAACCATCGCCTACGGCGTCTACTGGTCGGAAAGGGGTCGTGTTGGGTACCCTCGGAACCGGCTCGACGAGCCCGACTCATCTATGAGGTCAACACAGCCAATGGAGGTGGCGGCTCGCCGGAAAATGCATACAACAGCTCCGGCCCAATGGTTGGCTAGATCCGGCCGGCTAGGGCGGCGATGGCCTCCGTGCCGGTCGGGGAGGGTCGCTAGAGGGCTGAGGGTGCTGAGGAAACCTCCTGATCATGGCGGCGACAATCACCGGTGGCGCGATTGCCAACGGAAACGCAACACGGCGCGGCGATTGGCGAGGCGTTCCGGCATCGCGGCGGCCACATGGTGGCCGGACCTGGTACACTTGGGTACACATGACCCTCATAGCTCATACACGCGACCGGCATCGGCTCGGTACACGTGTCCTGCAACTGACTCAACTCGAAAAAATAACGGTCGACCCAACCGGTTCTGAATATAAAACCCTGACTCGAATCGTGGGTTTTACAGATGGGGTCAGTCCATCATATCCATTACCGGCTGGCGAGTCCAATCCGCCATGTCAGTTATCTGCTGGTGAGTCTAATCCAGCATGTCCGAAATTGGCTGGCGAGTCCAATCCGTTATGTCCAATTTATTGGCTGATGGGTCAGTCCATCATGTCCATTATTTAATTATGAAGGGTGTAGCCCGTGTCAAACTGAGTCAATTTCTTAACCCCGGTTGCACTCGGTGCATGGTGGTCAAATCTGGGCTTAGGCTGACCAGGTTGTCCAGAAGGGAAAATACAACATTTTAAATAATTATACGGACCTGTATATTTCCAGCTTGCAGCTGCGACCAATGATCCTAATCTGAACGAGGACATAAAATTATACATAAGTATAATTTTATTCGAGTAGAAATGCATGCAACTAAATGACTAATATATATATATATATATATCATTATTAAAATTTTGACAGCATATCATGTAACAATTCAAAAATATTAAATATTAAATTCTCAACAAATCTAGTAAGATGATTAATTATTCATGTGATATAATCATTTAAGTCCTACTTTACATATTAAATTAATTATCTAAATCATAATTAATACCTAACAGTTGATAAAAATAATTATTACTAATAAACAAGTATTTAATATTCCTTTGCGGCGATAATTACTTAACCCCGATCTTGATGATTTAGTTGACAGTTATAATTTTTAATCCCTACTATTATTTACAACAATTTAATTAATTAAGTTACTCAATTAAATTATTTAAAATAATTTGTATTATTTTAATTCATAAATATTATTAATACAATTATTTTAATTTATTTGACTCTATAAAGTTTCAAACTTTATTTATTTTCATTATGTTATTTAGGTTCGTCGCGAGTGATTTCTACCTAACTATAGTTTAATAACCAATTTTCTATATTACTGACTCGTTATTAAAATAATCACTTTATTTACCTAATATTAAATTTAATATGGTAAAGGTAAAATCTTTATTTTATTAATTATTTATCATTGTCCGATTTAATTTAATCGCTTGTTGTGTGCCGGTTAATTATCGACTGTTTATCATTACCGTATTTTTATTGCTTGTCTATGTCGATTTTGTCCAATAATTAATTAGTTTAGTAACTTTAACCCATAACCCATTAAAATAATTATTTGTAAAGATTTATTACGAGTTAGTGTTATTGTATCGAGTCAACCAATATTTACAAAACTGCCATCTTTTTCCCCAACGTCCCTTCTTCTCCAAACTCCATCTTTGAACCCAAAAACCAGTCTTGGCATCTTCTTCTTCAACCCAAAACCAGATCACTTACTTCCCTAATTGCTTCCCTTCCCTAGCAATCCAATTGGAAGCCTAAAGCTCATGCATTTTAGCAACCATCCACGTCCAACTCTGTTCTGCACCAAGACGCGACTTCTGGCCAGCAGCACCACCGGGACTGTAAATTGAACTCCGACCGACCAGCAGCACTACCGGGAACTCTTCCCTTCTCCCTGCACGACAACCCAATGTCAAGGCCAAGCGCTGTGAGCATGCACGACGTGAGCCTTGGCCGGCGAACTGGTATAGATGTCTGGAATTCCTCCACAGCGCTGCTTCCTACAACTCTACCCATAACCAGCTGTAATTCTGCCACCACTTGGAAACCAGGGATATGGCGAGCCCTCCCTTCGACCTAGCAACAAGAGAGGATGTCAGGGTTTTGAGGGAATGCCTTGCAAACGTTTTTACGGTCGCCCATCTGGCCAAAATTTCAGACTACTAGGCCATGGACGGGATTTCAGTTTTCAGTTTAGTTCTTGTTGTTTATTTTTTATTTCAGACTTTATTTCTCATGATTATCAAGCTATTATCAATTAAAAAGACATATGAATGCATGAAAATTAAGAAGAGGAAGATAGGAAGGATACCCAAGCAAAGAAGAAACACCGGCAAGGAAGAGGAGAAGGCGGCTAAGGTGAGGAAGACGCCCCTACACCCGTATGTGAAAAATGACGTCCTCTTTCAAAATTTATAAAAATGAAAATGATGGAAAGGGTATGTGAAAACACCCCTACACCCATATTTCATTTAACCAGGTAAATAATAAAATGGGTAAATAATTAACCGGGTAAAGAATATAACACGTTCAGTCCTTCCCAGACTACGTTCGGTCCTTCCCGGATAGTGTTCGCGTCCATTTTTTTTCACGGTCTTTACAGTCTCAAAGGTTGGAATTGCAGTGGATCCATCAAAAGTGAAAGCAGTCACTAATTGGCCACAACCTAAGTCAGTCACTGATATCAGAAGGTTCCTTGGTTTAGTAGGTGACTATAGGAAATTCTTAAAGACTTCTCCTTTGTAGCATCGCCGATGACAAAACTCGCAAGGAAGGGTGTCAAGTTTGAATGAAGTAGTAAGTTTGAGGAGAGTTTCTAGTCTCTAAAGAAGAGTTTAACAACTGTACCAGTCTTGACCCTGCCAAATGGTAATGAAGGATTCGTAGTCTTCAGTGATGCATTGTGAAGGTAAGATGGTGGCCTATGCCTCTCGTCAATTGAAGATTCATGAGCAAAATTATGCAACCCATGACTTAGAACTGGCAGCAGTGGTTTTTGCCCTGAAGATTTCGAGACACTACTTGTATGGAGCCCAGTTCGAAGTCTTCAATGACCACCAGAGTTTGAAGTATATCTTCACCCAGAATGACCTTAACCTTTGACAGAGGGGGTGGATAGAATATTTGAAGGATTACGACTTCTAAATCTTATACCATCTAGGGAAAGTGAATGTGGTAGCCGACGCGTTGAGTCGGAAGGGCAAAAGGGACAAAAGTTAGCAGCTAGCTAGACTATGGGCCATGTCAGCAGAAGTAGTAGCTATCAAACCGATGGAGCAACTAACAAGCTTACTGGCAAATTTGGTTGTTTCCAATGATTTAGTTGATCATGTTAAGCTAGCACAAATAGGTGATGAGGAACTAATACTCGAAGGAAGGACCTAGAGTTCCAAGTTGGGGAGTTTGTGTACCTAAAGACATCTCCTACGAAGGGGGTGATCAAATTTAAAATATCAGGGAAGTTGAAGCCAAGATTCATAGGACCGTTTCCAATCTTCGATCGAGTTGGGAATTGTGCATATAGATTAGCATTGCCACCAAGCCTAGCTGGAGTACACAATGTTTTCTATGTGTCAATGCTAAAGAAATATGTAAGGGATGAGGATCATATCATCACAAATTTTGAAGACTTAGAGCTACAATCAAATTTTACCTGCGAAGAAAAGCCAATCTGCATCCTGGCAAGAGATATAAAGACACTCAGGAACAAGGAATTTCATTTGGAAAAAGTATTGTGGAAAAATCAAGGGTCAAAGGAAGCTAAATGGGAGACTAAATAAGAAATGGCAAGGAAATACCCTAGCTTGTTTGTGGCATAGGAGCTTTATATTGGAGTAGGATGAACTGATCCCGAAAAAAATAAATAAAGTTAATCATACTTATTCTGTTGCCTGTTATGATATTTCAGGGACAAAATATTTCCAAGTTGGAGAGATTGTAAAGACCGTGGAAAAAAATGTGGGAACATTTTTTTATATATTCGACTTGGTCCGGAAAGGACCGAATGTGTTATATTCTTTACCCAGTTAATTATTATATTTTATTATTTACACATTTTATTATTTACCTGGTTAAGTGAAATATGGGTATTTTCACATACCCTAGCCGTCATTTTTATTTTTATAAATTTTGAAAAAGGACATCTTTTTTCACATGCGGGTGTAGGGGCGTCTTCCTCACCTTAGCCGCCTAGTTCTCCTCTTCGTTGCCGGTGTTTCATCCTTGCTTGGTATCCTTCCTATCTCCCTCTTCTTCATTTTCTTGCATTTATATGTCTTTTTAATTGATAAAAAGCTTAATAAACATGAGAATTAAAGTCTGAAATCAACAATAACAACTAAAACTAAACTGGAAAAATGGAATTTCGCCATGGCCAACAGGTCTGAAGTTGAGCAATGATAGGCGACTGTAAACAAAGATTTCAAGGCAGCCCTCACACCCCCGATGACTTCTCTGGCTGCTGGGTCGAAGGGTGGGGTCGCCTTGTCCCTGGGTTCCGATGGGTGTCCGAATTTCTGTGGTTATGGGCGGAGTTGTAGTGTGCGACGCTGTGGGAGATTCCAGACGTCCAAGCCAGTTTGTTGGCCAAAGACTCACGCCGTGCATGCTCACAGCGCTTGGCCTTGACGTTGGGTTGTCGTGTAGGGAGAAGGGAAGTGTTCCCGGTGGTGCTGCTGGCCGGACGGAGTGCACCTTGCAGTCCTAGCGGTGCTGCTGGCCAAGAATCACTCGCCTTGGTGCAGAACAGAATTTGACATGGATAGTTGCTGTAAAGCACAAGCTTTATGCTTTCAATTGGATTGGTAGGGAAGGGAGTGAAGGACGTGATCTGGTTCTTGGTTGAAGAGGAAGATATCAGGCCTGGTTTGGTGCAGGACGTCGCCTTCGATAGCTGCTGTAAAACATGGACGTTAGGCTTCATCTTTGCCTGTTTTTATGTTGTTGTTGATGTCTTGTTGGGATGTTTATATGGTTGTACAATTGGGTTGCTGAGGAATTGAAGGACATGACCAGTGGTGATGCCAAGGTCTGGTCAGGTGCAAAGAAGAAGGTAGGAGAAGAGAAGATGGCCTTGGGGAAGAAGAAGAAGAAGATGGTAGTTTTGTAAATATGGGTTGACTCGATACCGACTCAAGTTAAAAATAAAACTAACTTGTAATAAATTGTTAAAAATAATTATTCTAATGGATTATGGGTTAAAGACAATAAACTAACTAATTATTTGATGAAATCGACATGGATATAAGTAATAAAAATACCGTAATGATAAACGGTCGATAATTAATCAGCACACAACAAGAGATTAAATTAAATCAGACAGTGATAAGTAATTAATAAAATAAAGATTTTACGTTTACCATATTAAATTTAGTATTAAGTAAATAAAGTGATTATTGTAATAACCAGTTAGTAATATAGAAAATTGGTTATTAAACTATAGTTGGGTAGCAATCACTAGCATCAAACATAAATATCATAATGAAAATAAATAAAGTTCGAAATTTTATTAAGTTGAATAATTTAAAATAATTGTATTAATAATATTTTTAAATTAGAATAATACAAATTATTTTAAATAATTTATTCGCACAACTTACTTAACTAATTTGTTATGAAAACAGATAGCGATAAAGATTTAAAATCGTAAGCTAAATTATCAAGATTGTGGTTAAGTAATTATCGTCTTAAAGGAAATATACTAATAATAGTAATTAGATATTTGTTTATAAGTTGATAATTAATTTATTAATTGTTAAGTATTAATTATGATCTAGATAATTAATGTAAAGTAGGTTTAAATGATTTTATCAGATGAATAGTATAATATTTAATGTTGTTGAAATTTAATTGTGATATACATATTAGACATTTAGTTACATGCATTTCTACTCGAATAAAATTATACTTATGTATAATTTTATATTCTCGTTTAGATTAAGATCATTTGTCGCAGCTGCGAGTTCGAAATATTCAGGTCCGTATAATTATTTGAAATGTTGTATTTTTCAAAATTGTATAATTATATAAAATGTTATATTTCCCCAAATTGGTATAACTATATGTAATGTTGTATTTTCCCAAACCAGTAGCCTTGTCGGCACTAATCTCAGCATGAGCTAGGAGACAATTTATAATCTCAGATGGACTGGGAGACCATTACTAATCTCAAAATAAATGGGGAGACCACCTCATCTCAGAAAGAGTTGGCAAAGAATTTCTAATCTAAGAATAAACTGGGAGACCATGACTAATCTCAAAATGAATTGGGAGACCACCTAATCTCAGAATGAGTTGAGAGACAATTTCTAATCTCAGAATGAACTAGGAGACCATGACTAATCTCAAATTAAATTAGGAGACCACCTAATCTCAGAATGAGCTGGGCGACAATTTCTAATCTCCGAATGAACTAGGAGACCATGACTAATCTCAAAGTGAATTGGGAGACCACCTAATCTCAGAATGAGCTGGGAGATAATTTCTAATCTCAGAATGAACTAGGAGTCCATGACTAATCTCAAAATGAATTCGGAGACCGCCTGGTCTCAGAATGAGCTGGGAGACAATTTCTAATCTCAGAATGAGCTGGGAGACCATGACTAATCTCAAAATGAATTGGGAGACCACCTAATCTCAGAATGAGCTGAGAGACGATTTCTAATCTCAAAATTAGCTGGGAGACAACTTTTACTAATCTTAGAATGACCTGAGATACAAATAACTAATCTCAGAATGACCTGAGAGACAATTACTAAAGACTTGTGTAATAATAATAATAAAAATGAGTGAAATGATAATAGGGATTATATTGAATTGTTTTATTTAATTATGCGGCTTAGTGGTTTTATCACTAATGCGGAATTGCCTCTGTAGGTGAGCAGCATTGGACTGAAGAAAAGAAGTGTGGTTGGTGGTTCTTTTACCAACCTAGGTATGGTGAATCAATAATAAAAATTAGACTTCCTTATTATTCTCTTGTGTTATAAATGTGGTTATGGGAAATGGTCCGAGACCTGTGGGACAGTTATTTTATATTTTAGAGAACATGATTTATTGTTATGATTTATATTATATGCTGCGAGACTTATTGCTGTATTTAATTTTCTTGTTCTGGATTGTTATGTTTACGTTAACTATATTTTTAAGTAACACCCGGTCTAGTTTGGACTGGTCGTTATAGGGTTGGTTTTGTTATATTTTGAGTAACATCTGGCCAGCAAGGCCTACAATATTGTGAAAAATGGCTGGTCGTTACAACTCTACTGTTTTTGAATAGATTGTTGATGACTTCTTATCTAATTTATCTTGCGTTCTTAAACATTGTCAAAACACTAATCTTGCTCTTAATTGGGAAAAATGTAATTTTATGGTGCAGGAAGGAATTGTTTTGGGGCATAAAGTTTCATGCCAAGGACTTGAAGTAGACAAGGTAAAAGTTGTTGCCATTGAGAAGCTCCCACCTCTTACATCAGTGAAAGAAATTAGAAGTTTTCTATGACATGCATAGTTCTAGAGACGAGTTATAAAGGATTTTTCTCAAATCTCAAAACCTTTATGTGCTTTGCTAGGAAAAGATGCAATTTTTTATTTTGTTGATGCATGTTTGAAAGCAGTTGAGACTTTGAAACAAAAATTAATTTTAGCTCCCATTGTGATTGCATCGGATTGGTCACGACCTTTTGAATTAACGTGTGATGCCAGTGACTATGCAATAGGTGTTGCATTAGGCCAAAGGAAGGGCACGCTTTTTTACGTCATCTACTACATTAGATAGACATTGAATGATACAGAACACAATTATACTACTACTAAAAAAGAGTTGTTCGCAGTAGTGCATGTTGTTGATAAATTTAGATCATATTTGCCAAGTTCAAAGGTTATTGCATATACTAATTATGCTGCTCTAAAATAACTTTTGTATACGAAAGATTCCAAACCTAGGCTAATCCGTTGGGTTGTTTTATTGCAGGAATTTGATGTTGAGATTAAGAACAGGGAAGGAAGTGAGAACATTGTAGCAGACTACTTGTCTCGGTTGAGCAAAACACACAATGTTAAGGATGATCTACCCGTGAATGAGGTTTTCCCTGATAAAAATATATTGGCCATTGAAAGTGGTGTTGTCCCATGGTTTGTTGTTTTAGCAAATTACTTGGTGAGTAGGAAGATGCCACCGGACTTGAACTTTCAATAAAAGAAACTATTTCTACATGAAGCTAAGTCATATTTTTGGGATTACCGCCTTCTCTTCAAGCAATGTGCTGATGGGATGATAAGAAGATGTGTACCAAAAGATGAAATGAAGTCCATACTTCATCATTGTCACTCAACCGACTATGGTGGACACTTTGGAAGTACTAGGACAGCGATGAAAGTTCTCCAATCGGGATTATTTTGGCCTACACTATTTAAAGATACTAGAGATTTTATTGAGAGATGTGATCATTGTCAAAGGGCTGGAAATCTGTCAAGGAAAAATGAAATGCCTTTCAACTAGATTCTTGAAGTGGAATTATTTGATGTATGGGGTATAGATTTTATGGGCCCTTTTCCTCCATCAGACTCTAACACTTATATTCTTTTAGTTGTCGATTATGTTTCTAAATGGGTTGAAGTAGTAGCTTTACTTCGAATGATGCCAAGGTGGTGGTTAAGTTTTTAAAGAAGAATATCTTTGCCAGATTTGGTACTTCTCAGGCAATCATTAGTGATGGAGGGTCTCACTTTTGCAATAGGTAATTTGAAGCTTTATTGGCTAAGTATGCAGTGAAGCATAAGGTTGCCACCACTTACCATCCACAAACTAATGGCCTGGCTGAAGTTTCCAATGTAGAGATTCTTAAAATTCTAGAGAAGGTAGTAAAAGGTAATCGAAAGGATTGGTCTATTCGGTTAGATGATGCTCTATGGGCTTATAGAACAGCTTTCAAGACACCAATTGGCATGTCCCCTTATTGATTAGTGTTTGGAAAGGCTTGTCATCTTCCCCTAGAATTAGAGCATAAAGCTTTTGGGCCATTAAGGAATTAAACTTTGACTTGGAAGCATGTGGAAAAATGAGACTACAACAACTTATTGAATTAGAAGAAATTAGGAGAGCTCCGTATGAAAATGCCAAGATCTATAAGGAAAAATCCAAAGCATGGCATGACCAAAGAATTACTTCTAAAACATTTTCTCCTAGACAAAACGTATTGTTATGTGACTCAAGATTGAAAATTTTCAAAGGAAAATTGAAATCAAGATGGTCTGGTCCTTGCATAGTGCAAACAGTTTTTCCACACGGTGCAATTGAAATTAGGACTAAACAAGGGGATCGATCATTTAAAGTCAATAGATGTAGACTGAAACACTACTATGAAGGGGAGCAACTGTGGGAGTCCTCTATCACATTAAATAAAGAATAAGGAATAGGTGTCTGGCTGTAGACGTTAAACCAAGTGCTTCTTGGGAGGCAACCCAGGAATGGGTCAAGTACAAATTCACTTATTCATGATAATCATCTGCTAACTAATTTATATGAGGGAGTTCTCTTTCACTTCTTTTACTTTATTTTTTTATTTTTACTCTTTCAACATTGAGGACAATGTTTAGTATAAGTGTGGGGGGATGCCTTAATTTTGTGCATATTGTTCATGCTTGACTCATGCTTAGATTTAGATATGAACATAGTGTAGTTTAATGTAAAATTTTTATTATGCAATGGTATTTTAGTCTCTTGGTTCAATGATAAATACATGTGAATTAGTCTTACCTTTTTGGGAAAACATAATTAATTGATATGAGGGATGAACTAAGTAAAAGATTGCATTCGAGAGTTGGTTCTCTACCTTATATTATTTACACAATCCTTTGGTTTAGATGATTTCAATGAATATTTTGCAATTAGGATTGTACATGATGGTCATGACTTTTAGAATTTACCGTAGGGACTTTCGAGGCAAAATATTTGGCTTGCCATGTAGATGAAAAATGATATCGGCAATTCTTTTTAATGAGTCTCGGTCTTTCTTCAAGCCTACCTAATATGAATTATCCTCTCCACACAATTTCATGGCCTTTATTATATGTGTGTTTGATTACCCTTATATTAGCCTTGTTCTTTTTCTTAAAAATATATCTGGCTGCTTAAGTCTTAGCACCTTAGTGTTTTAAATTTGTTCTAAATTCTAATAGGGATGAAACTATGAGTAGTATGAGGGACGCATTGCTTTTCATAGCAATTTTTTTTTTGAAAGGAAAGTGCCATGAAAATAAGGATTGTACATGATGGTCAAGACTTTTAGAATTGGCCCTAGCTACTTTCAAGGCAAAAAAGTTGGCCTGCCATGTAGATGGAAAATGATATAGACAATTTTTTTTAATGAGTGTGGGCCTTTCTTCACGCCTACCTAATATGAATTATCCTCTCCACACAATTTCATAGCCTTTATTATATGTGTTTGTTTGATTACCCTTATTTTAGCCTTGTCCTTTTTCTTAAAAATATATCTGGCTACTTGAGTCATAGCACCCTAGTTTTTGAATTTGTTCTAAATGTTAATAGGGATGAAACCGTGAGTAGTATGGGGGAGGCATTTCTTTTCATAGAAATCTTTTTTTTAATGGAAAGTGCCAGGAAAATAAGGGTTGTACATGATGGTCAAGACTTTTAGAATTTGCCCTAGCTGCTTTCGAGGCGAAATATTTGGCTTGCCATGTAGATGGAAAATGATATAGGCGATTCTTTGTAATGAGTATGGGCCTTTCTTCAAGCCTACTTAATATGAATTATCCTCTCCACACAATTTCACGGCCTTTATTATATGTGTTTGTTTGATTACCCTTATTTTAGCCTTGTCCTTTTTATTAAAAATATATCTGTCTGCTTGAGTCCTATCGCCCTAGTGTTTTAAATTTGTTCCAAATTCTAACAAGGATGAAATTGTGAGTAGTATGTGGGGAGGCATTGCTTTTCATAGAATGGTGATTGAGTAGATAGTGAAGATTTTCCTGGCACTTTGCTTTAAAAAAAAAGTGAAAAAACAAAAAAATGGAAAAAAGGATGAGGCAATGATCCTCCATTAGCACACACAAGATGAAGCAATGGTCTTCCACTGATTTGAAATGAAAGAAAAAAGCAGCATGTAGCCAATGGAAAATCAAAGCAAAGTTAGTCTTATATTGGGTCAACTCGCTACTATATTTAAGGAAGTTTGTGTCATATTATTATGGTGTTTAGCGATTTATTTTACATGTATGTCAGGATTTAGAAATGATTTTCAATGCTAAGGTGTATATTAGCCTCTAATTTTTATATATTGTTTATCCTATTTTTGGTCCATAGCCCCTGGCCCCGTTACAACCTATAAAGACCTATTGATTCCATTTAATTGGCATTGCCTACATTAGTGGAAATGAGAGCAAAAGGTAAACATATTTAAGCATGTGACTGATTGTATTCTCTTGGTTGCAAATGAGAATGATAAGCGAATGTATTATCTTACACACACAGAGAGCTTTCTTTTGGTACAAACATTATTAATTAGGTGATATTTCTCATTATATTGTAGTTAATTAGTATTTTATGAGATATGTTTAATTTTGGAGTTTTATTGTAGAAAAAGATGAAACAAATTAAGCTTAGGATTTGTTGGTCATAGCATTAGACCCCACCCATTGATGGCTACAATTTTTTGTGTTGGCAAAGCTTGATGAGGATGGCTATACATAGCATTGGCACCATTTTCGGGGAGTTGGAAATTCATCAGACATCATAATCAATTACTCTACATCGAGTTGTGGACTCCTTCATCGAATTCTTGTATCTCCTTTTATATATAAAGGGGTGGTGATTTGTTGTTTGGCATATCTTGACTCTTGGCTTAGAAGTTTAGTGAAATAAATATTTCTAGTTTTTGTAATCTTGTCCCCCTTTCATAATGAAAACTAGTTTCTTCTTTTTATTGTTTTTTATTTTTATTATAGAGTAGTCTTTTATTTCATTCTAGAGAAGAATGGAAATTAACATGGTTTAATTGAATTCATTTCCACCTCTTACTCTTTTATTTAATTAGATTGTTTGAATTATAATGTGCTTAATGTTAAGAATAGATTGATTGCCTATTTTTTAGTTAATGAGGTTTAATTAGATTTTGGGAAAAATTAATTAATTTAGCCATTGAAAATTCATCATACGACGAGTCTTTTGACTTGTTTTTCATTGTGGTCAAAAGATACACAACAATGTATGCGATTGTAAGGCAAATCTTAATGTGTTATTTTGTTGTTTAATTAATTATCACTAGGAGGTTGAAATTAAGGAAAAATAATAGAAGCATGAACGAGCGGGAGCTACCGTGCCATATAATTATCCTAGATCGACAATCTAAGGGAATAGAAGAGAAGAGTAAGATTAAATTCATGTTAAGGGAAATTCGATTCTATAACGAGTTTTATCATTTTAACTTCTCCTTTAATTTAATGTTATTTAGATTTAGTTAAGTCGATTATTTTTATTATGCTCTTAATTTTATTTTCTTTAATTAATTTAAGGAAATTTATCTCCCTGTGGAAATGATGCTCAAATTCATCATTATATTACTTATTTTGACCGTGTATACTTGCATGTCATTGAAATTATTTGAACAGCCCGTTTGCATTCTTCCCTCGATTCCCACCTATAGAGTTAGTTTTAGAGCTCAAGTCAATTTTGACTTCGGACGGTCTCCATCCAAGCTTTCCATCCATATGTATATTACATATACCCAGAGGTGGGCCCCATTAGGCCACAAGTTGTCGGAGTCTAGGTTATGCCATGTGGCAAGTTCTAAGCCGTCTACTCAACCCTAGCTTTAGCTTTCGATTTATATATATTTATCTCTCATCTTCAGATTTATTCACCATTACTTCCGCCACCGCTTTGGCTCGCCACCAGTGAGACCCCATTCCTCTTTAGGCAATCGGAACAGTACGACCGCGATCACTGCCATGGCTGCGATGGCCGCTAGAGACTTTGCTGCACCTGTAGATGATTCCACCCTCTTTTCAGCCATTTTTTGGCTAGCCAGTGACTAGATTTCGCCGATTGTCACCACCATCACCTCTGCCTTGACACCCAGTTGTTCTTGACTGAGGGCAACCCCATCCACACTGCCGTTGTCATTTTTTGGTGACAGGCAACGACCACCCTATCTCCCTGCAAGTGGTCGTGTCCGAGTGTGCCAGTCCGAGCCCGTCCTCATGTCCATCAATCCAGCTCATGTCTGCCCAATCAACCCAACCCACTTTCGGTTTACCTATGAACCAGCCCGGAAATGATACTGGCAGCTGAACCATTCTCTAATCTACTAGATTTGGTTAGGCTGACCCAAATCTAACATCGGCGTCTCAGGATGGTGATACAACATGCAAAAGAATGAATGAGATGCTTGGGTCTAACGTTGTCCTACATGCATGCCATGATATGTAAATAAGTAAACAAACAAAACAAACAAACAAAAAGTTCAAAAGAAATATCTATTTTGAAAACGAAACGGAGAGTCTCCCCTTAAAGTGCAATAGAGGCCACCCTGTCAACAACAAACGGTATATATTTATAGCAATAATAATTGAAAACACCATCTAAAGACAACATGATTTTCACATTCTAGTTATCTTCGCTTTGTAGCTCACCCTGTCCATTTTCCACTATCTATTTGCTTTCACATACAAAATATCTTTAGCAGTTTACAAAATATCATTCAAATTCATTATCTACACAGTTCAATACATTACCAATTACAGTTGGCAAGTACATGTGTGCAGAATTTGATTGCTACTCCTCCACAATCCTGACAGTGCTCATTCCTCAAAATTCTCAGCTACATATATAATAAAAAATGTCATTAATGAGTGTTATCAGTCCCGAAATAGCTAATAACAAACTTACATAGGAGAGCTGACCCTCCTGTTGAATAAAAACCTCATACACTTCCTCAAGAACTCTCATAAGGGCCATAATGGGAGCCATCAACCTTAGGCGGTAGCATCCCCTTTCTATATCATTCTCTTTCCTTGACCATTTAAACTATCCCTTTGTGTGGGACAATCAATCTCTTTCCACACAACCCTCTACATCCTCCGTATTTGGCCCTGAGTACAAAGGCCGAGTACTCTCAAGCATGTACTTTCAATACCCTTTTATGCCACAAGCCTAGACATGCGCTACACAGCAGTACCTATAAACCTCCACACTTTTCCGAGTTTGAGGAACTCAAAGGTGGAGTTATCAGGAACCCTCGGGAATGGAATAGACACTCACCAATTCCAGAGCCCACTTTGACGAATGAACGCCCTATCTCAAGACGTGGTTGTTGGTTTTCGTCATCTCACATCTCACTGAAAATGCAAAAAACTATATAAATAGGCTTGGATAGGTATTTTAATATAATAAACTCGAAGGCATCATGGGATGAATCTGAGTTTCGAAAATAAACTTGAGTCACGGGTTTTACAAATTCGACTCGGTCTCATTCAGTCCAGTTTAGCTCATTTTCAAACTATTTTCGTTCGTCCGTACACCGTTTTAAGTAATTTGATAACCTATATATTAGTTTAGATAGATATTCACATGATTTACCATGTTTGGATGTCATGATTACTCATCTTTATTTATTATTTTATTTATTTATTTATTATTATTATTCACTTCTTATTATTCATGTATTTATTGATTATAATACATCTTTATATGATTACTTATTATTATTAATGATATATTTATTTATTAATATTAGTCTTATTTATGTTTACTAAATTATGTGTGTGTGTGTGTGTGTGATGTCTATTTGTTTGTTTGAGTGTATGTGACTATTTATTTGTATTTATTTATGTATTATTGTATTGTGTAACTATGAAATTATTATTATTCATGACTAATGAATATTAACTATTTATTTAATTATTTATTGAATTATCAATTATTTATATGTTTACTAACACGAGTATATATGATATTTACTTTTGTTTAGCCGTACATTTATATAGTATAATTATATTATTATTTTATGATTGAACTATTATTATTGTCATAAGTGTATTAATTTTTTTATTGTTTATTTATTACTTATTTCTTTTATTATGTCTCAATTTACATGTGCATATAAATCCCTAGTTTTGGCTTAGGGTTTTACCCGAATTTAGTTTTGTCCAGTTCAGGCAGTCTCGGGTGGATTCGAGCGAGCTCAAGGCAGAATAATTTTAAGAATATAAGTATGATGCCCAGATGGCGATATGAGTATGTTATAGAAGTTGAGTATACTTGACATGCATATTATTGTTTCAGTTATGATATAGTAAAGCATGAGTTCTCAGTATATATGCTAGGTATACATTAGATTTTTATGAGTTAGCCAGGATTTTAGGCCTACATCTGGGTCATTATAACGTTTAGCATCCGTTTGGGATTTTTTGGGTATTTTGTCTGCATGCAATATAGGAATTTCGGATCACTTGATTGTTTCCTTATGGGTCCAGCTTGATTGAGTTCAAGGTTCGATGCCCATTTAACCTTGCTTTGATTCTCACCTATAGAGTCACTTTTACGACTCAAGTCTATTTCGAGTTTAGACAGTCTTGACTCGAGTCAGTTCCATATGTATATTTCATATACCCATAGGTGGGTCCCCTTAGACCACTGAGTTGTCGAACACTCAGATCGTGCCACGTGGCAATATCAAAGCCAACCACTCAAACCTAGCATTCTCTATTTCATTTTGATAGATCTTCCATGATTTCAGTGTATTAATGCTGACACCACTTCGGCTCACTGCCGGCGAGTCTCCGCCTCGCCACCGGCCACCGGATTGGTAAGACTGTGACCACCTTGCAGCCGGCTATCAGTCCGTACCCATGATCGCCACCAACGCCGCCACATTTGCCGCCAGTAATGACCTTTGTGTTGTCGGTTTTTGCAGCCGTTTCGGGCCATTTTCTGATGCCGGGGAGTGGCCTCCGGTGAAGTCGACTACCCTGACAGCCTCCCTCGCTGAGGTCGATGGTTTGGGACCGTCACCAACTATTGCCGTGGCCATGATCGCCGCCGGTGACATCACCGCACCTAATGACGATCAGCGCCTTTTCTTACCGTTTTCTGTCCAACCAGTGGTATGACTCCTCTGATCGACACCACTAGCAGTTCTGCCTTGACACCCAGTGCCGATCCCAACCGATGGCAACCCCAACTGCGCCACTGTTAGTGCTCTTCGGCAATGGGTAATATCGCCACCCGTTTATCCGTTTGCCCATGATCATGTTCACCGCCATTGCGTTCGCATCCACCTAACATTCCAAGACTGTGTCCATCAGTCCAGTTCATGTCCGCCCTCTCAACCCAACCCATTTTCCCATTAACCCAAGGCGGGTTGGTTCAACCCTTTCAATTTGGTCCGCCTAGTCCAGTTCAACTCATTTTTGGCCTTTTCTCGACTGTTTTTGTAATTCGAGAACCACTACATTAAATTAGATGCATATTCATATTTTTTAGCATGTTTGGATGTTATGAGTATTTTTCTTTATTTATTAATTATTTTATTTATTTATTTATGATTATTTATTTCTTGTTATTTATATATTTGTTGACTATGATGAATGATTATGTGACTAATTATTGTTACTGATAATGTATTTATTTATAAATATTATTTTTGTTCATGTTTACCTTATTTTATTTAATTAATTGATTGACCATGAATTATTTTCTTACTCGTGTTATTATTTATATCTATTTAGTTGTATGCTCATATATTTGATATTTATGTTATTATTCTTCATGATTAATTAATATTAGTCATTTATTTATTTATTTATCTATTTATCTATGATTTATTTAATTAATTATTTATTTGTTTATTTAATTATTTATATATTTACTAACACGAATATATATGATATTTACTCGTGTCTAGTCGTGTATTCATATAGTATTAATTAGATTATTATTTTCGTGATTGGAGTATTATTTATGTTCATGTATTTATTATTTACCTAATTATCAATGAGTGTATTTATTTTTTAAATTACTTATTATTAATATGTCTCGATTTACGTGCCAGGCTTATTAGCACTGTTTTCTTTATTAGGATGTGTTGATGATATCAGCACACACCACGAGCATGCATCATATATAGATGTTAGTATTTTACTTAGTAGTGGGTTCCGATGTAAGTTTCGAAGTCTGAGCTCACCATAGATGTGCAGATACGCACAAAGTTTAGACCACTGGTCTGTAGGACTCTCCCTCTCTGCTTGACTCCCTACGTTTCGAGTTTAATCGTGTTTTATACATAGGATGACATCAGAGATGTTTTATTGCATCATTCCGATGTTGTGCCATTTAGCTGTGTTTTCTACGCATGTTTAATAAAACTACAAGGATGAGATCCCTTGCAAGTTTTCGAACTGAAGCTCGAGAAATGTATGATACAAGCCTCTTCCCTAAGCCTCTTATATATGTACACGCATTTTTACGGATTACACGAATAAGAGAATGAGTGGTACAGAGATATGTATGGACCACACTAGTACTCCTTCAAACCCTAGGGTAGTGCGGTGTATGAGGGTAGTATTTAGCGCATTTCTGGAATTTGTGGCACTAACTAAACTATTCCTTTTGCCACTCGAGTACCGTGGCGGGTGATATGGAAGATGTGAGGGCGTAAGCATATGTGAGTCTACACTTGCTTAAGTTTGTTTGCTTACCGCCCAGTGTGAGGCAATCTTGATGTTTCATAAGTTTTCGTGTTTGTGGAATACTCATTTGCCAGTTTGTAATAGTTATTTTTTGGACAAGTAACATTTGTTACTGACTTTTTTCTTATAATATATGTAGGTCTTGCAAATCATAAGTCAACTTTGGTGGGAGGACAAATAAGCGTTAAACACACTTGAGCTTAGTGCAATCATTTACTTCCTTATTTTTATTTATGTTCGATGTGTTTTGATGTGTATTTTACGGTGTCTTGCATTCTCTTGACACCAAGAAGGTTTTTTGATCTATTGTATCGATCGAGTCTTATTGCCGAACAACTTTAATCTTGACTCGACTAGATCGTAACATTTCTAATTCGGTTCTTAAGTGAACCAAAATTGGGGTGTTACACTATATGTTGAGTTATAGGTTTATTTAACCATCTTTTCTATTAGAAAGTACTGATGATCTGAGTACACACTACGAGCATGCATCATACAAATATGCCAGTATTTTACTTACCAGTGCGTTCTGATGTAGGTTTTGGAGTCTGAGCTCACCAGTTGATGCGTAGACACTCTTGAAGCTTGGGCCACAGGTCCAAGGACTCTCCTTTTATTTGATATTTGGTTGACTCCCTGCTTGTTGAATTTAATCGTGTTTTAGATGTAGCACATCACTCGCGTTTAATCACATCCCTCCGATGTCGGGTCATTTAGCCATGTTTCCTACACCTATTTAATAAAACTACAAGGATGAGATCCCTTAAAGCTATAGAATATATGATACAAGCCACTTCCCTAAACCTATTATATAAGTATGCGCAATTTTATAGATTTCACGAATGAGAAAGTGTAACACCCCGATTTCGGTTCACCTAAGAACTGGATAAAAAATGTTATGATCGAGTCGAGTCATGTTTAAAGTTGTTGGTTGATAAGACTTGATTGATACAATAGACTGAAACAACCTTCTTAGTCTCATGAGATTGGAAGATATCGTTAAATACACATCAAAACACATCAAACGTAAATAAAAGTAAGAAAGTAAATAACAACGATGAGCTCAAGTTTGTGTAACGTTTATCTGTCCTCCCACCAAAGTCGATTAAAGATTTCAAAACCTACATATATTATATGAATAACGTCAATAATGAATGTTACTGGTCTGAAAATAAATAATACAACTGGCAAGTGGGTATTCCATTACCCACAAAAACTTATAAAAATTCAATATTGCCTCACACTAGGCGGTAAGGAAACACACTTAAGCAAGTGTCAACTCGCATGCACGGCTCATAATTCATATATACAATGCTTACGCCCTCACATCTTCTATATCACCTGCCATGGTACTCGAGTGGAAAAGGAATAGTTAAGTTAGTGCCACAAATTCTAGAAATATTCTCCATTATGCAGTACCCTCATACACAACACTACCTTAAGGTTTGAAGGAGTAATAGTGTGGTCTATACATAGCTCCGTACAACTCCTTCTCTTATTTGTGAAATCCGTAAAAATGTGCGTACTTATATAATAAGCTTAGAGAAGAGGTTTGTGTTATATATTTCGAGAGCTTCAGTTTTAAAACCAAAAAAATGATCTCATCCTTGTAGTTTTATTAAACATGTATAGAAAACACAGCTAAATGGCTCAACATTAGAGGGATGCAATAAAATGCCACCGATGCTATCCCACGTATAAAACATCATTAAACTCGACATCGGAGGGAGAATCCCACGGACTTGTGGTCCATGATCCAAGTGTATTTGCACATCTATGGTGAGGTCGGACTCCGAAACCTACATCGGAACCACTACTAAGTAAATTACTAACATCTCTATATAATGCATGCTCGTTGTATGTGCACATATCATCAAAACAACGTTATAAAGAAGGCAATGCTGACAAACCTATTACTAAACATGTGGCATGCAAATCGAGACATAATAACAAATAATAATAAAATAAATAAACAAGGAAATACACTAATAGATGATTAGATAAATAATAATTACATGAACATAAATAACACTCTAATCATAAAATAACAATATAATTATACAATATAAATATAAAGACAAACACGAGTAAATATAATATATACTCTTGTTAGTAAACACATAAATAATTAAATAATCAACAAATGCATAAATAAATAAATAGATAGTTAATATTTCTTAGTCATGAATAATAATAATATCATAGTTATATAATAAAAGAATGCATAATTAAATACAAATAAAAATGACTTACACGCGAACATACAAATAGATAAATTATATATATATATACACACACACACACACACATGCTAATAACGTGTCTAAATCATGTGAATATGCATCTAAACAAATATGGGCTGGCGGACTTGGGTATGACTAGCGTGATGTGAGAACAACTAGGCGAACGCAGGCATGAATGCAAAGATGAGCAAACAGGTTGGATGGGGCAGCCGTTGCTCGTCACTGGAAAATGCCAACGGCTGCATGATTGGAGTCTTCACCGGTCAGAGCTGCTGGTGGTGTCGACCGGACGAGTCCGGCTAGTGGCAGGCTGGAAAATGTAGATCGCGGCCATGGCAGTGTCACCGGCGGCAATCATGGCCACGATGGTGCTTGTGGATGGTCTCAAAAAGTAGATCATAGCAAGTTGAAGCTGTGTGCGTGGTCGAATCAGTTGGAAGTGGTTCGAGGTCATGGGTGTGCCGGTCCCGTGGCTAGGGGCAAGGCGGTCATAGGTGTGCTCAGATTTTGCCACGTGGCATGATCAGAGTGTTTGACAACTCAGTGGCCTAGTGGGGTCCACCTATGGGTATATACAATATACATATGGACAGAAAGCTCGGATCGAGACCATCTAAAGTCAAAACTGACTCGAGTCCTTAAAGTGACTCTACAAGCAGGAATCGTGGCAAGAAGGCTAAATGACCTTGAATTCTAAACTCTATCAAGCTAGGCCCAAAAAGACAAAAATCCGGTGATCCAAAATTCGTATTCTATATGCAAATGAAAAACCCAAAAACCCCAAATGGATACTAAACTCTACAATGGCCTAGATCTAGGCCTAAAATCCTGGCTAACTCATAAAAATCATATGTATACTTCGCGTATACACTGATAACTAATGCTCTACTATATCATAACTGAAACTATCATATGCATGTCGGGCATACTCAACCTCCATAAAATGCTCATATGGCCATCTGGGCCACATGTTCATATTCGTAAAATTGGTCTTGCTCAAGCTCATTTGAATTGAATTGTGACTGGCCAGAACCGGGTAACCTACTACCAGGTAAAACCCTAACCCAAAACTGGGTTTATACAACTTTAGGGCTTATTTCCATAACACACTACATCTCAATTTCATATTACATCAATTCGGCAATTAACACAAATACAAGATGAAATACACCGCCATGAGACATTTGATCCATCCACCTATGTTGGTGAAAAAGACAAAACACCTACATATATTAGAGAAAAATGTCATCAATCAAAGAATTAATTACTAGTTCTATAGAGACTAAGACTATAGCATTACTGGCAAATGGGTATCTAAACACCCACGAAAAAGTTGTAGAAACTTCCAAAATCATATAGGGTGGTAAGAGAAGGCCAATGCGGCCACATGTAATTCCCTCATATTTTCTATATATCACCAGCCACAGTACGCATGTGGCTTGGAACCAATGTGCCAAAATTTTTAGAAATGCTCTGCATTCATACATTGCACCACTTAAGGGTATAAGGGGTACTAGTGCAATTTGCATATCTCCATACCGCTCACACTGTTATTCGTGAAATTCGTAAAAATGCGTGTACTTATATAATAGGCTTAGGGAAGAGGCTTATATCATATATTTATAGAGCTTTAGTTCGAAAACTAACAGGGGATCGCATCCTTGTAGTTTTATTAAACATACGATAAAATGCGACTAAATAGCTTTATATCAGAGGGATCCAATAAAAGTACCGCTGACACCGTCCTATCATTTACAAAATGATTAAACGTGCCACTCAAGACCCAAGAATAAGGGTGAAGCAAGAGAGTCCTATGGACCTAGATGAGTAGAGTTCCATATTCTAGTTGATGAGCTCACCCGTAATACCTATCATGGAGATGGAACCAAAAAAGAATCAGGTCACATCGGCCTGCAAAACAAGGCAAAAACTCCACACAAGCTCAACAGTTAACATCACTTAATTTTCTTAACTAGGTCCTAAGTAAAGTATTTAACTTTATTAGGTAACTTAATTAGGGTTTTCGTTTCATATTCACTTAGTGAGTTTTAATCAACTCTAGGGTTTTTAATCAAATGGGCTTACCAGACGATTTTTTAGATGGGCTTAACAATGTCCAAATGGGCTAAAATATGGATGGGTTGTCCCTTACACTCTAAGGTTCATAGGTAAATTTTACCATAACTGGCCCATGGGCCAATCAAGGGGAACAAGGCCCATTAAGCTCAGCCATAAGGGTTGGAACAGTGTTCCTATACTGAGCACCAATTTTGTAACTATTGGTTCATGGGCTAGAGGACTCCAAATGGGTTGGGTTAAGGCGCCTAGTTAGCCAAAACATGTAGCTTGATCTCAATAAGAGATAGACTTAATTTACTTTGTAAATGAGCATAAGTTGATTTTACAAGTTGGGTCACTTGATGGGCTGCTTCTGGAGCTATCTGGAAAAATTACAAATAAAAGTGGGAACTTACCCAAATGGCCCCAAAATTGGTCACGGTGCTACTGAGACATAGGGTAAGACGTGAACTAAGTTTTAATGAAATCCAACACTGTTAACCTATTTTAAGGTAATTTACAACTGGAGTAAAAACTAGGGTTTTCACCCAATATCTTTACAGTGTCCTGGATGACTACAAGTGGGAACCTAACCAAATGGCTCCAAAATTGTCCTAGATATGGTTTTTAACCATTCTAAAAATTTATATATTTCAATTAGACAATTAGTGAGGTATCATATAATTTTAAAAGATCTTATTTGTTTAAAAATTGTGGCTTAAAATATCACACAATCACATATTATGCTCATAGTCATAAACAGACAGTAAATACAAGGCATACTTATGGGTTATGTTGATGATTATTTAGTGGTTATATTAGGATTAAAATTTTACCAAGAACTCATAAAAGTACCATGAAAAACTATAGCATGCTATTCATTAATAGATTCTACAAGGTCAGAGAGTTAAAATTGGAGAAAGGAGTCTTATAACACTATCATGGTCCAAGTCACAACCTTTCCTCAGTTTTTGCCCCCATACATGAATATTCTAGGGCATGGCAGGTAAAACACCAAACACAAAAGTTGTAGATCTATATGTTTTGAGTTCAACAAAATAAAAATCCTGCTAATAGAACATTAGGATGGCAGGATATGATTTTCACACTGAAATTGTACATATCAGTGACATACATGCATTGTAAAAATCATATCTATTTATTTACACGTCCAAATAAGATGAATGTGTACTTAAACTTCTATAAACATTCAGATATACATGATAAAAATGTTCTAAAAATAAATTCATGGAATCATACAAGCAATACACATCAAAAAATCTAGAAACGGTGGCAGCCCAAACCTGATGTTAACAAGTGAAGACCAAGAGGAGGTCTTTTGAGGCATCCAAACTCAAAGCCTACCACCTAAGGATGCTCGGAACGTAGGGGGGGGGGGGGGTTGCTATGGAGCTCCAATGAGGAAGAAGAAGGCCAAGGAGATTGAAGAAAGTGTTTGGAGGTGAGGAGGGGAAGGAGAAATGGTGAACAGATGAGGGAAGGGGTGGATTTTATAGAAGAAGGGTGGTTGGTTTGGTAATGTCATAGGTTTGGGTGCCATACCTAAAGAGGAATTGGTTGGCTTGGTGATGTCATAGAGGTATGGGTGCCATACCTATAGAGGTATTGGTGCCATACCTATAGAGGTATGGGTGCCATACCAATAGAGGTATGGGTGTCATACCAATAGGGGTATAGGTGTTGTACTTATAAATTTATGAGTTGGGTTAGCTAAAGAAATATGGGTTAGGTTAGCTAAAAGAGGTATAGATTGGGTTATCTCTAAACCCAAAAGCTTAGGGTTTAACCCTAAAGCGATTGGGTCCACCTTGGGAATTATAGTGCAGGTCCCAAAAGAGGTTAGGACGGTTCTAAAGGTTATCAAATACACAAAAGACACAAAAGGGATACAGTCTTAACATCTAACTATATACAATTAAATTAGACCAAACATGAACAACAAAAAAAAATTGAGTGTGCTACATCCAAGCATGTGTACCAAGGGTTGAAGGAGGTTAAGGCTAGTCAAGTCATACATAGATTCCATATATAAATACGCGGCAAAATAACCGATTAGGCAACTCAATCCAGGTCACAACCGAGCTGAAATTAAAACCATCGGGCAAAAAACCTGGGTTATATAGGAGGATAGATAAATGCTACACACTTGAGCTTAGCGGAATTATTTTCATTCTTACTTTTATTTATATTCGATGTGTTTTGACATATATTTAATAATGTCTTCCATTCTCATGATACGAAGAAGGTTTTTTCGATATATTTTATCGATCGAGTCTTACCGACTAATAATTTTAAACATAACTTGACTCGATAGTAATAATTCTGATTGGATTCTCAAGTAAACCAAAATCGAGGGGTTACAAAAATGACAATTAATAATTTATCATATCATTCCAAAAAATTAATTTATTTTAATAATATTTAATATTCGTTCCACATTTTAAAAAATACTAAAAAAAATTAATTATTTTTGGCAATTTACACTATATGTACCTAGAACATCCTTCTGAGATTATTCTATTACAAAGCTAACAAGTGTGCCTTAGAACCCAAAAATATACATTAGGGAATATATATATTTACAACCCAGATGATATGCAATACATGAAATGATCCACACTCAACCAGAACTCAATCACATCCATACCACATAAATAAATAATCCACAATATTCAAGTATATTTAATTAAATCATATTTTAATTATTTTTCAAGATTTAAATAAACAGAAAAAACATTGAGTCAGGGTCACAGCTCTAGGTCTGAACACCGAGGGGCTGCAACTCCTGATTTTCAGCGTCGTGGCAGAGACGAATCTCACACTTCAAAACATCAAGGTCACGACACTAAAATTCCAGGCTTTCTACTCCATGGCGTTAGCCATGCCAAACATGCACACAACTTCACAATTTCGTGGCATTGAAACTCCTTGCTTTTAGCGCAATGACGTTGGCTTCATTCCAATGCACGTTCAGTATATAGGGCTACGACGAGCGGACAAATCAGTTCTTATTCAACTCAATTGGTAGTTAATTACACCTTTTAGTATATATCTGTGCTAAGTTCTCATGCAATTAACTATTATACTCAATTTTATCAATAAAGAATAATTCAACAAGTTATTCTTGTCAAACTTACAACATGAATTAACCATCGTGTTAATTTAATTATAAACATGAAAACTTTGTAAAATCATGATACATTTACTTATCAATAATATTCCATCACGATTTAACAGAAAAGTAGAAGCAATAACATAGATTTTATTTTTAAATAAGAATAACATGTATAACTCGTTATTTTTCATGCAAACTATAACACCTAGATTTCGGTTTACATAAGAAGTGAATCAGAAATGTTACGATAAAGTCAAGTCATGTTTCAAATTGTCGGTCAGTACGACTCGATTGATAAAATAGATCGAAATGACCTTCTTAGTGTCATGAGAATGGAAGACACTATTAAATACACGTCAAAACACATCAAACATAAATAAAAGTAAGAAAGTAGATAACTGTACTGAGCTCAAGTATTATGATAAATTAGAGTATCGTTCCTACATAGAGATGAATTTCCTTAAATTAATTAAGGAAAATAAAATTAATAACAAAACAGAAATAATTGACTTAACGAATTCTAAATAATAACTTAAATAAAAAGTGGAGTTAAAATTATAAAACTCGTTCTAGAGTCGAATTACCCTTAATATGAATTTAATTTTTATCAAATCTTACTCTTATCTTTTATTCCCTCGGATTGTCGATCTAGAATAATTATATGACATGGTGGCTCCCGTTCCTTCATGCTTCTATTATTTTGCCTCAATTTCTACCTCCCGGTGATAATTGATTAATCAACAAAATAACGCATTAAAAATTGCCTTACAACCACATACGGTGTTGTGTATCTTCCGACCACAATGACAAACAAGTCAAAAGACTCGTCGTATGATGAATTATCAATGACTAATTTAATTAATTTCTCCCGAAATCTAATTAAACCTCATGATCTAAGAAATATGTGATCAATCTACTCTTAGCATTAAGAAGATGATAATTTAAACAATCCGATTGAATAAAAGAATAAGAGGTTGAAATAAATTCAATTAAATCATGTTAAGTTCCATTCTTCTCTAGAACGAAATAAAATATTACTCCATAATAAAAATAGAAAATAATATAAAAAAGAAACTAATTTTTATTATAAAAGAAAAAGATTACAAAAACTAGAACTACTTCTATTACTAAACTCCTAAACCAAGAGTTGAGATATGATCGACAACAAATGACCACCCCTTTATATAGAAGTGGAGATACAAGAATTCGAAGAGGGTGTTCACAAATCGACGTAGTCTAATTAATTATAATGTCCCTTCAAGTTTCCAACTATTCGACTCCATTGAACACCATGAATTGTAGCCATTGGGTAGGGCCAAGTATCATGACCAATCAAATCCAAAGCTTAATTTATTTATCTTTTTCTGCATTGAAATACCAAAATTAAACATATTTAATAAAATATTAGTTAACTAGAATATAATGAAAAATATCACTAAATTAATAATGTTTATACCCGAGAAGTACAAAATCATATTAAAAACATGGGTAAATATTATATATTTTAAACACTTAATAGCAGTACCCTCATACATCGCACTGCCCTAGGGTTTGAAGGAGTACTACTATGGTCCATACATATGTTCGTACCACTCATTTTGTTATTCGTGAAATCCGTTAAAATGCGTGTATTTATATAATAGGCTTAGGGAAGAGGCTTGTATCATACATTTCTAGAGCTTCAGTTCAAAAACTAAGAAAAAATCTCATCCTTGTAGTTAACATGCATAGAAAACACAACTAAATGACCCCACATCGGAGGGATGCAATAAAACGCTGTCGATGTCGTCCTACGTATAAAACACAATTAAACTCGATACGGAAGGAGTCATGCAGAGAGGGAGTCCTATCGACCTGTGATCCAAGCTCCAAGCGTATCTGCACATCCATGACGAACTTGGACTCCAAAACCTACATCAGAACCAACTACTAAGTAAAATACTAACACCTCTATATCATACATGCTTTTGGTGTGCGCTCATATCATCAATACATCCTCATAAAGACAACAATACTAACAAACCTACAACTAAACATGTGGCACGAAAATTGAGACAAAATGATAATAAATAATAAATAAATAAGCAAGAAAATGCACTAATAAATAATTAGATAAATAATAAATACATAAAGATGAACAATACTCTAATCATAAAATAATAATATAATTATACAATATAAATATACAGGTAAACAAAAGTAAATATTAACATAAACTCATGTTAGTAAGCATATAAATAAATACATAATAATTCAATAAATAAATAAATAAACAACCAAAGAGCTAATACTTATTAATCATGAATATTAATAACATCATAGTCATACAATACAAGAATGCATAATTAAATATAAATACATAATAACATACATAAAACAAACAAATAAATAAATATGTAAATAAATAAATAAATATAATCATAACATCCAATCATGATAAATCATGAGAGTATACATCACAACTAACATGGAGGTTCTTGAATTACCAAGAACAGATGAAAACGAGCAGAACTAGATCAACTAGGCTGAACTGAACCGAGTTGGGCCGAGTCAACTTGGTCTAGGTTAAATAAACTGTTGGGTTGGGTCGGCTAGCCTGATCAGGATGATGGACACAAACACAGGCTTGGACTATCGGACTCGGGCACAACCGTAGTTAGCCGGACATGAACGCCTACAGTCGGATGCAAGATGGGCAAATGGGTCTTGTGGTGGGCAGCTGGTGCCTGTTCCCGAAAAATGGCAACGATGGCGTGGTGGAAGCTGTCGCCGATTGGGATCGACAGAGGGAGGACAGGGAACGTCATGGTGGTGGTGATCGGCATGGTCCGGCAATTGGTTGGCCAGAAACGATGACAAATGTCGTTGTGCAAGTGCGAGTCGCTGGCAGCGATTGTAGCCACAGCGGATGCTAGTGTTGGTCCTAAACGGTAGATGTCGGCAAGGGGAAGCTGTCGGGGTGTTCGGCCTTGCCGGAGGACACTCACTAGAAAATGGCCCGAACGGTGGCGGTGGTGGCAAAAACCGAAACTAAAAACGACGTTGCTGGTAGCCAATGCAGCAGTGCTAGTGGCGATCGTGAGTATAGATTGATAGCTGGCTGTGAGGTGGTCACAATTGTACCAATACAGTGGCTGGGGGTGAGGCGGAAACTCACCTGCGGTGAGCCCATGTGATGGCGGCTTTAAAGTGAAAACATCCAAAATCGAGGGACATCATTGGAAATAAATGGGTGGAGCTAGGGTTGAGTGTACGGCTCACATCTTCCCACTTGTGATGATCTAGACGGTCGACAACTCGTGGCATAGTGGGACCTATCTATGGGTATATGCAAAATAAATATGGACGGAAAGCTCGGATTGAGACTGCCCAAAGTCGAAACTAACTCGAGTCCTAAAAGTGACTTTATAAGAGGGAATCGAGGCAAGAAGGTTAAATGAGCCTTAAACTATGAACTTAATCAAACTGGGCCCACAGGGGAACAATCGAGTCATCCAAAATTCCTAAGGTGCATGCAAATGAAAATACCCAAAAAATTCTAAACGGATGCTAAATGCTACAACGGCCTAGATCTAGGCCTAAAATCCTAGTTAACTCATAAAAATCATATGTATACATCGTGTATACACTAATAACTCATTATCTACATTATTATAACTGAAACTAGTATATGCATGTCATGTATACTCAGCCTCCATCTGAGCCCCATACTCATATTCTTAAAATAGGTTTGGCCCGAACTCACTCGAACCGACTCGAGTGCCCTAACTGGACAACCTACAAGCGGGTCAAACCCTAAGCAGAAACTGGGGTTGTACACAAACCATGTCCAACGAGTTAAATATCCAAGAACACAATGAAGTATGTCATACGATCATCCAAACACACAATTTACAAAATTCTTAAGATCACAATTCATTCAAAAACTCATGTACAATCAATTAAAATATAGTGTATGTTTGCCCTGCATGCAAATCAACTAAAATATAATGTTTTATGATAAAGAAAATGAGAAAAAACGATGGACTTACCAAGCCATGGCCATCCCTTCTCCATCTCCTCCTCTAGGAGAGAGGTAAGGAATTTTTAGAGAGAGAAAGGAGTCGACCTCTCTCGAGGTTTATATACTAGAGTCTTCTAATTAGTTAGGAAATTTTGGTAATTTCAACTAAAAATACTAAAAAATAAAAAAATTAAGTGATTTTTCCCCTGATTAATAATAATTATTATTAATTAATAACTTGAAATAAATTTCACTTAATTTTTCTATTTAGTTTAAGCCTTCTTTGTCAAATTATACCCAATTAACAACATAATCAAATATAAATATAGCTCAATCTAGGATTTCCCCATGTGGGTCCCAATTAAATAGTAGAGATGCCAATAACTTTCTACCAAGGTTTTTTAATCCAATAACAAGGTCATTGAACCGATTGCATATGGTGTTGATGGTCTCTCTTTTTCCATCTTGAATACATTATATTGGAAAGTGAGGTTACTAATTCTGGATTCCTTCACCAATGGTGTTCCTTCATGTCTAGCTTCAAGAAGTATAATGTAAAACCAAGGTTGTCCGATCGAGGGTTTTTACTGTCGATTCGGTTGTTACCTAAATCGGGTAAGTGTGGTTCGACCCTTCTTGCCGTGGTTTATATATGATATGTTGTAAGTTGCCCGCCCATAGCCTCCTTCGTCGTTTAGTATGCCTGTTTAGATGTGGAACACCCAACTTTTTAATATTTAGTCCAATTTAATCGTACATAGTTAGATGTTAGGACCATGTCCATTAAGTGTCTTTTGTGTGCTTATTGTGTGTTTGATTACCTTTTAGACCATCCTAACCCCTTTTGGGATTTGCAGTGTAATTCTCAATGTGCGCCTAATCGCATTAGCAAAAAACCATAAGTTATTTGGTTTTGAGATAACCCAACACATACCTGTTTAGCTAACCCAATCCATACCTTTATAAGAATGACGAAGTGGTCACAACCACTTCAATTATTGTTAACCCAATGTTCGAGTTTGCCTGTCCAGTTCAGGTCTGCCCAGCGAACTCAACCCAATTTACAATTAACCCAGACCGGGTTGGTTTAGCCCATTTGGTTCGGCTCGGTTCAATTCAGTTCAGCTTATTTTTGGACTGTTTTTGTCCGTTCTTACACAATTTTCGGTAAATTGAGATCATATATATTAATTGTGATGCATATTCACATCATTTAGCATAATTGGATATTGTAATTAATTTTCTATATTTATGGTTTTATGTATTTATTATCATTATTATTTATTTTTTATTATTTATATTTTATCATGTATGATGAATGTTAACATGATTATTTGTTATTATTAATATTAAATTTACTTATGAATATTAGTCTTATTATGTTTACTAAATTGTATATATATATTTATATGTTTATTTTTTTGTTTGTTATGTGTATGTTATTATTTATTTGTATCTAATAATGTATTCTTGTATTGTATGACTATAATATAATTAATATTCATGATTAATGAGTATTAACTATTGGTTTGTTTATTTATTTGTTTATTGAATTATTTTATATTTATATATAATATATATATATATACATATATATTTATATGTTTACTAGCACGAGTATATGTTGATATTTACTTGTATTTACAAGTATTTTTATATGGTACAATTATATTATTATTTTATGATTAGAGTATTATTCATGTTTACATATTTTTTATTTATCTAATTATCTGTTAGTGTATTTTCTTATTTATTTATTTATTTATTATATATTATTATTATGTCTCGATATTTGTGCCACATGTTTAGTTATAGGTTTGTTAGCACTATTTTTTTTAGGATATAATAATGGCACCAGAACACACTACGAGTATGTATCATATAGATATATTAGTATTTTACTTAGTAGTGGATTCCAATGTAGGTTTTGAAGTTAGAGCTCACCGTAAATGTGGAGATACACTTCGAGATTGGACCACAAGTCCATAGGGCTCTCCCTCTCAGCTTGACTTCTTACATGCTGAGTTTAAATGTATTTTATACGTAGGATGACATCCACGGTGTTTTATCGCATCCCTCCGTGTCAGGCCATTTAGCTGTGTTTTCTACACATATTTAATAAAACTACAATGATGAAATCCCTTATTTGTTTTCGAATTGAAGCTCTAGAAATATATGATACAAGCCTTTTTCCTAAGCCTATTGTATAAGTATATGCATTTTATGGATTACACGAATAAGAGAGTCAGGTGTATGGAGATATGTATGGATCGCACTAGTACTTGTTAAAACCCTAAAATAATGCAGTGTCTGAGGGTACTGTGTAATGGAGCATATTTCCAAAATTTGTGGCACTAACTTAACTGTTTCTTTTGCCACTCGAGTCCCACGGCGGGTGAAACATGGAAGATGTGAGGGTGTAAGCGTTGTATGTGTGAATATGAATATTAACCGTGCATGCGAGACAACACTTGCTTAAGTATGTTTGCTTACCGCCCAGTGTGAGACAATCTTTAAGTTTCATAAGTTTTTGTGGGTAATGGAATACCCATTTGCCAGATTGTATTAGTTAATTTTTGAACCAGTAACACTTGTTACTAACATTTTTCATATTATATACATAGGTCTTGTAAATCCTTAGTCAACTTTGGTGGAAGGACAAATAAACGCTACACACATGAGCTCAGCACATTTATTTCTTTTCTTACTTTTACTTATATTTGATGTATTTTGACGCGTATTTAGCAATGTCGTCCATTCTCATGACACCAAGAAGGTTGTTTTGATTTATTGTATCAATCCAGTCTTACTGACCTACAGCTTTAAACATCACTCAACTCGATCGTAACATTTCTGATTCATTTCTTAGGTGAACCGAAATCGGGGTATTACAAGAACCATCACTACAACTATGAGTGATGACCTTAAAAATGTGATAATCACTCCCAATTGTGAAGAAGTACACCCCCACTATAGTTTTGAGGTTGCATTTTGTTATGTATATCATATTCTTACTACTTAGTTCAAGTGATTTGCTTAGGTCTTCTTACTAGTTATATGAAGATGATGCGAGTATTTAAACAAGGGTCATGGTTAATTGTTCCACCTACCCTATGCGAGCAATAATTGAAGCATCAAAGAATTACACAACATCATCAAGTATCAGGGCATCAAACCCTAATACCCGGACTTCACGTGGGTCTTCAAGTGGTGAGAACCTTAAGCTCCTCCACCCACGTTACTCTAACACACAAACACATACATCCAAATACGTTTTGTGTACCTAACTTAGGTCCTCATAATGTTCCAGTACTATGGGGCTTGTATACCTTGCAGACGATGGTTAGCCTTGACCTAAAGTATTATAACTTTAAAGTAAAATATAATAATATAAAAATAAAACATGTCAACACAACAATCATGATATACATCCAAATCGTACAAGGTTTACATAGTTAGGGCATATGCCCATCATATAGTCACCCACAAAATATATAATCTAAAAAAACATCATAACATAGGGCACCCACCACCACCACCACTGAGCCATCTGATCCATGCACCTAAGCTAGCTAACGCTAGGGAACCTCACCTTCATATATTAGAAATCACGTCAATAATCAAATAAATTTGATTACCGGTCCGAATAACTACCGATTAAATAGCAAGCTGGCAAATGCACTGGAAGCATTCATAAATCTCATAAACCGGGTGTTCCAGCCACACTTGGACCAATTTGTGATTGTATTTGTAGATGGCATCCTGATTACTTAACGTCTAGAGAGGAGAACAAGACACACTTGAGGATTGCTTTTGTGACCCTACGGGCCTGTATGCAAAGCTCTCCAATTGTGAGTTTTGACTGTCCGAGGTTGTCTTTTTGGAACAAGTACTATCAACGGCTAGAATTGCACTGGATCTAGCCAAGGTCGAGTGAGTATTGAGATGGGAATGACGTACTACTTCCATAGAGATAAGGAGTTTCCTGGGATTGGCCGTTTATTATCGAAGGTTCATACAAGGTTTCTCTTCTCTAGTAGCCCCTATCACATAGTTGACCAGGAAGAAGGAGTGCTTTGTATGGACCGATGCATGTGATTGGAATTTCCAAACTCTAAAAGAGAAACTCACTACTACACCGATGTTGAGTTACCAGACAACCATGATTATTTTGTAGTATAAAGTGATGCATCTGGTGTAGGGCTGGGTTGTGTGCTGATGCAGAGAGGTAGAGTGATAGCTTATGCTTCCCAATAATTGAAAGTGTGTGAGCAAAACTACCCCACACATGATTTAGAGCTTGCAGTGCTCGTATTTGCACTAAGCATATGGAGACATTATCTATATGGAGTGTCCTTCCAGCTCATTATCGATCATAAGAACATGAAGTACATCTTCACACAGAAGATCTAAATAGTAGACAACATAGGTGGTTCGAGTTCTTGGTGGATTATCACATTAGCATTGCCTACCATCTAGGTAAGGTAAATGTGGTTGTAGATGCTCTGAGTATACAGTATGAGGATTAGATAAAGGATGCAATCGACCAACAACTAGTGGAAGTGTTAGCGAGGTTGACAATTAGTCTGACCAAGACAGGCCATGTTAGACAAGCACACGCAGTTGATCAATTACCAAACTAGTGGCTCCTTCAAGGTACCCATTCCGGATTGGTTAGAGAGGTAGATGGTTTGTACCGGATGAGAGGTATATGTGCTAGATGTTGCAGAGTTTCCCAGATTGTGTAAGGACATTCTTCATGAGGCCCATCACTTGAGGTTCATGGTGCACCCAGGCTCTGTGAAGATGTATCATGACTTGTGCTGATCTTATTGGTGGCCATGGCTCAACGAGAACGTCTCCGACATTGTGTCACGATGTCTTATTTCTCAGCAAGTCAAGATTGAATACCAGAAACCACACAGTTTGTTGCAGCCATTATCACCACCAGAGTGGAAGTAGAATTGCATCACATGAGACTTTGTTACACATCTACCGCTTCTAGGCGATAGATGGATACGATATGGGTTGTTGTCGATAGGTTGATGAAATTGGCGCATTTTATCACAATTTGTATAACCTATCTTTTGTCTACGTTGGCAAGATTATACCTGGAGCAAATTGTCAGACTCCATGGAGTTGCTAATGAGATTGTATCAGATAGGGACCCGAGATTCACTTATTCCTTTTGGAAATCTTTCCATTGAGAACTTGGGATGGAGACCAAGTTAAGTACAATCTATCATCCATAGACCAACGACCAATTCGAGAGGACGATTCAAATCCTAGAGGCCTTGCTCCAGTCGTATGTGATGGACTTTGGTGGACAACGGGAGGAGCATCTTCCCTAGGTGGAGTTTGTATATAACAATAGCTACCAGGCCAGCATAGGGATGGCACCCTTCGAGACATTGTATGGTAGGTTCTGCAGATCACCTTCACATTGGCTAGAGGGTGGTTAACTGTTGATGTCAGGACTAGAGTTACTTCAAGACTCCCAAAGGATGGTTGAGTTGATTAGGAAAAGGCTTCGGCAGCTTAGGATAGAAAGAGGTTGTATGCAGATCAGAGGCATAGGGGTGTTAGTTTCGCCCTTGTGGTTTGCATTTTCTCGAAAGTCTCACTGACTAAAGGAGGAGTGCATTTTGGGAGGTTAGGCAAACCAAGTCAAAGGTACATTGGCTCATTCGAGGTGTTGAGTCATGTTGGAGAGGTTGCATATGAGCTTCCACCCAGTCCATCAGCAGCGCACCAGGTGCTCCATGTATCTATGATAAAATAGTATGTGTTTGACGGATCACACCAACTTCAGTATGAGGAGCTCGACATCTGACCTGGCCTTTCCTATGTGGAGGAGGCTATGTAGATTCTCGAACGGTCTATGAAGACTCTCCGTAGGAAAGAAGTGCATTTTGTGAAGGTAATTTGGTTGTGGCAGGGGGTTGATGAGGCCACATGGGAGCATGAGGACGAGATGCGGCAGTGCTTCCCTAGACTCTTCCATGCGGAGGATAATAACTCACAGTATTAGCACCCTTCCCTACTTTAGTTGAGTGCTATTGTATGTTTTATGTTGTGTGTTGTGGCGTGTATATATGTGTGTAACTTCTTAGGAAATTCCAGGGTGGAATTTTCCTAAGTGGGGAGACTGTAAAACCTGGGCTATCCACCAGATGGTTTTTACTATTAATTCTATTGTTACCTGCATCAAGATAGTAGGGTCCGGCCTTTCTTGCTATGTTTCATATATGATACGTTGTAAGTTGTCGAGCCTTAGCCTCCTTCGGCGTTCGGTACACTTGCTTGGATGTTGCACACCTGACTTTTTAATACTTAGTCCAAATTAATCGTATATAGTTCGATGTTAGAACTGTGTCCATCAAGTGCCTTTTGTGTGATTCTTGTGTGTTTGATAACCTTTAAGATCTTCCTAACTCCTTTTGGGACCTGCAGTGTAATTCTCAAGGTGGGTCTGACCACCTTAGGGTAAAAGCCCTCCGTTTTTTGGGTTTTGAGATAACCCAACCTATACCTCTTTAGCTAACCCAACTCACCTCTTTAGCTAACCCAACCAATACATCTTTAGGGATGACACCCATACCTCTATGACATCACCAAGCCAACCCATACCTCTTTATCCAACCCATACCTCTTTACGTATGGTACCCATACCTCTTTACGTATGGTACCCATACCTATGACATCACCAAACCAACCACAATTTTTTTATAAAATCCACCCCTTCCCTCAACTTTTCACCATTTCTCTTTCCCTCCCCACCTCCAACCACTTTCTTCTACTCTTCTTTGGCCTTCTTCTTCCTCCTTGGAGCTCCAAGAAACCCGCCATCAAGTTCTAGCATCCTAGGGTGGTAGGCTTTAAGATTGGATGCCTCAAAAACCCCCCTTGGTCTTCACTCATTAGCCTTAGGTTTGGGCTGCCTCTGTTGCTTGTTGTTTGATGTGTATCACTTATATGATTTGTGAGATCCTCAACTTAGTCCCACATCTAATACCTACTGGGAGAAGATCATGTTTATAAGTGGGAATGGACTATAAATCTTTAACTTCCGGGGTACCCATTTTAAAGAAATGACTTAGCCCATTACGTTGCACTTTGGGCTGGGTCGTTACAAATGGTATCAGAGCCGACCTGGTTCCGTGTTAGATGGTGGGATGGACTAGGGACGTTGGCTAGGCTGCCGGTCATGGGCCAAAAAAGGTCACGGGCTGGGGATAGCAACGGGCCAAGACTAGAAACGTTGGCTAGGCTGCCGGTCACGGGCCAGAAAGGACGTGGGCTGGGGCTAGCAACGGGCCAATAATAGGCATTTCGGGGACGAAATTTCCTAAGGTGGGTGGATTGTGAGATCCCTCAACTTAGTCCCACATCTAATACCTACTGGGAGAAGATCCTGTTTATAAGTGGGAATGGACTAGAGATCTTTAACTTCTGGGGTACCCATTTTAAAGAAATGACTTAGCCCATTACGTTGCACTTTTGGCTGGGTCGTTACATGGTTACATGAATTTATTTTTAAAACATTTTTACCGTCTATATCTGAAAGTTAGGAGATTTTGAAGTACACATTTATCTTAGTTGGACACGTAAATAAATAGATATGATCTTTACAATGCATCTAGATCATTGATATGCACCGTTTCAATAATAAAATCATATCTTGGCATTCTGATGTTCAATTTTCATGATTCTAACCTTTTTACTCAAAACATGTATATCTACAAGTTTTGTGTTGGTTGTGTTACCTGTCATGCCCTAGAATTTGAATGTATGAGGGTAAAATGTGAGGAAAGGTGGCTACTTGGACCATTAAAGAGATATGAGCGCTCCTTTCTCTAATCTTTACTCTCTGACCTTGTACGATCTATAATGCACAACATGGCACATTTTTTATGGTAATTTTAAGAGTTCTTGGTTAAATTTTAACCCTAATATAACCACTAAATAATCATGAACATCACCCTTATGTATGCCTTGTATTTCTTGTGTGTTTATAAATATGAGCATGATTTTTTATTGTGTTATATTTTAAGCCACGAATTTTAAACGTAAAAAATCTTGTCAAATTATATGATACTGTACTAAGCGTCTACTTGAAAGATTGAATTTTGGGGTTGGGTAAAAATCATCTATGTATGTTTTAGAGCTATTTATGTGGATAGTGTAAAAATGCTAGGTGAAAACCTAGTTTTTCACTCCAGTTGTAAATTTTATTAAAATAGGTTAAGAGTGTTGGATTTCAGTGAAACATAGTTAAAACCTTACCCTATGTCTCAATAGCACCATGACTATGCTCATCCAGTGACCCAAATTTTAAAATCCACTTAGGCTCATTTAGAAAGTAAATTTGGCCTACCTCTTATTGGGATCAAGATACGTGTGTTAGCCAACTAAGCCCACTGACCCAAGCCCATTTGGAATCCTCTAGCCCATGAACCAATAATTACAAAATTGGTGTGCAACCCAGGAACACTGTTCCAGCACCTTAGGGCCGAGCTTAATGGGACTTGTTCTCCTTGACCCATGGGCCACTCATGGTGGAATTTAACTATGAATGTTAGAGTGTAGGGGACAACCCATCCAAATTTCAGCCCATTTGGACATTATTAGACCCATCCGAAAAATCATCTGGTAAGCCCATTCGATTGAAAACCCTAGAATTGATTAAAACCCACTAAGTGAACATCAAACCAAAACCTTAATTACGTTAACTAATAAGATTTAACACTTCACTTAAGACCTAATCAAGATAATTAAGTGATTTTAAGTGTTGAGCTTGTGTGGAGGTTTTGCCCCGTTTTGCATGCCGATGTGACTCAATTCTTATTCAGTTCCATCTCCATGCTAGGTATTGAGGGTGAGCTCACCAACTAGAATACGGAGCTCTAATCACCTAGTTCAGTTAGACTCTCCCATTGCTTGATCTTTGCTTGACTCCTTGCGTGTCGAGTTTAATCGTGTTTTAGACATAAGATGGCATCGGCGGCATTATATCAGATCCCTTCATGTCGAACCATTTAGCTGTGTTTTGTACACATGTTTAAGAAAACTACAAGGACGAGATCCCTTGTTGGTTTTTAAACTGAAGCCCCAGAAATATATGATACAAACCTCTCCCCAAAACCTATTATATATCTACACGCATTGTTACGGATTTCACAAACAAGAGAGGGAGCTGTATGGAGATATGCATGAACTGCACTAGTAATCCTTCAAACCTTAAGGTAGTGCGTAGATGCAGTACATTTCCAGAATTTGCAGCCCTAACTTAACCGTTCCTTTTGCCACTCAAGTACTGTGGTGGGTGTAATATAGAGGATGTGAGGGCGTAAGCGTTTTATATATGATTATGAATATTAGCTGTGCATGTAGGCCAACACTTGTTTAAGTATGTTTGCTTACTGCCCAATCTGAGGCAATTCTGAAGTTTCATAAGTTTCCATGCATAATGGAATACCAATTAGCCAATTTGTACTAGTTATTTTTTGGACTAGTAATATTCGTTATTGACGTTTTTCATATAATATATGTAGGTCTTGTAAATCCTGAATCGACTTTGGTGGGAGGTCAGAAAAATGCTACACACACTTGAGCTTAGCATTTTTATTTACTTTTTTACTTTTATTTATATTCAATGTGTTTTGATAAATATTTAACAATGTCTTCCATGCTCATGATACGAAGAAGAATATTCGATCTGTTTTATTAATCGAGTCTTACCGACCAACAACTTTAAACATGACTTGACTCGATTGTAATATTTCTAATTTGGTTCATAGGCCAACCAAAAATCGGTGTGTTTCATATTAAGTGTAGAATTTAATCAAACATGTAATGAACAACTATGGACAATATTGAATTCAATTCAAAATTTATTCACTAGTGTTGGCGAAAATAGTAGACAATATTGAATTCAATTCAAAATTATTCACAGTGTTGGTGAACACAATCAGACCAAACAAGTGAATAAGTCAATGATTACTCTAATGAAATCCCTAATTTACCATGATCAATAGCTGATCTATCTTCTGAACACATATCGAACACTTAATTCCCATGAGTCCTTAGTGATCAGTAGCCAATCGATCTTTCGAACTATGTAGCTAAGCCTTTTGTTCTTCAATATTTTGAGACTTTTCTTCATGATCATAAGTGTGCCTTTCAATATCCTTTGGGTGTTTCATTATCAAAATCCTTGTGTCCAAAAGGACTACCAATAGATTGGGGAATGATGGACAATTTAGTCGATGAAAAATTTAAACAAACATATATTGTGCAATATGTATAATGACAATCTCAATTTGAAAACCTTCAAAAGTTATGGCGAATGATATTAAACCATACAAAATATTGAGTTTGAATTGAATAACTCACTCAAACCAGTAAAGCAAACTTGTCAAGAATAAGTGTTTTGTGTGGGGAATATGAACAAACACTAAGAAAGCACAATTTAACAAACTATAGCAAATAGCCAAATAAAGTGAGAAATGAAATAAGAATCAAACACAGTGCACACAACAAGTTTTTAAAGAGGTTCAAAACTCTTGCTCCTCTCTCCTATCCCACCAAACCTTTAATTTGGTAGGTCTTTTAGTTTCACCATGACAAATACTTGTACACTTAGAAGTAACCCTTGTTCTTCTACAAGCTCTCTACCAAACCAAAGAAACAAACACATTAGTCCCTCACAAGCTCTCCACCAAGCCTAGGCAGCTAGCAAAATACTCTAATAACTTGGAGCAACACCACTCTTGCTGAACAAATCTCACAACATCACCCAATCTCCAACAATTGGCCTAGGTGCCCAAAATCTGCTCCAAACACTATTGAAGTTTATAAATCAAACACACACCATACACAAGGTGTTACTAGATCAATTCTATAAGGAAACAATGATCTTTATCAGTGACTTCAGTAAACTCTTAAGCCCAAGTGACATTACAAGCTATTTGATCTCAAATCACACACCCAATGCCTGCAACTCACTAAACATCATTTTCTCTCTCTTTAAATGGTACCCAACAACCATATTTATAGCCCAAAAGACTTTTGACACATCATATTATTGTTTGGCATATTAAAACTTGAGTTTTCACTCTCTAACAACTAGGTTAGACTAAACATTCAGCCGTTGAATGACATGCCAATCGTAGCCAGAGCTGTGACTTTTGTGCAACTTGGAAAGCTTAAGCCTCAGACTTTAGAGCTCCAAATTACATGATTTGTTTTAAATAAACTTCAAGATGTCTCTATCAGCCCTCCAAATTTTTCTGTTGGATGTTGGATATAAATATATACGTAAATCAGGAATTGTGTCATATGTTATTATATAAGGTTGGCCTAAATTAAATTTATCTACTAAAGTGAAAGGTTATAGGGCCATAAATTAAGGTGTGGAATTCAATGTGAAAAGTGTGGAATTTAATGTGTAGATACCTTTTCATATTTCTCTTTTTGTGATGGGTGAAAATAAATTTATGAAACTACAGCTATAAATAAGGAGGTTATGGTCCCTGAATCAAGAAGCAGTTTTCGTTCTGGTATCCCATTGTCCAGAATTCAAGTTTTGGAAAACTCTTCTTAGATTCAGAAGACCAATACCTAAGGTGGTTAAGACTCTAGTTTCTCTTATGGCTTCAGGTACGCTTCCGCTATCTAGTTTATTTACTCGATGATTTGATATGAAATCTAATAAAGTCCAACAAGCGGCATCAGAGCCACCTTCATATTAAATCATTGAGTATTAGGTTTTAATTTATATTTAAATTATGGATTGGAACTATTCAGTTCTATTCCATTCAGATCTACAGATTCAGGATTAAGGAAAGTACAGGAAAATACTGTTACAAAAGGTTATAATTTCGGAAACTCCCACATAAAGTTATTTTTATAACCTTTTTTTGTTCAGCCATAATTAATATTTTAAAATTTATTAAGGACTACAATATGCTGCCAAAGTAGCCTCTTTTGTAGAAATTAATTTTTTAAATATTAAGATGGTTATGAGTATTTAATTCATGTGGATATTAATCGGCCCAAAGGAAGGTTATTATTTGACAGAATTATATATTCATTTGTGGTAATAAATATGGGATGATTGTTAAGTGTCCATGTGGATAATACATCGGCCCAAAGGAAGGTTTATTATTTGACAGGATTTATTGTCCATATTTGATTACTGCATTAAGATTCACTTTTAATAAATAATGGATAATTATTAGGCATCCATGTGAATGATAAATCGGCCCAAAGGAAGGTTTATTGTTTGACAAGATTTATTATCCATATTTTACTACACTAAGGCTCAATTTTGTAATAAATATGAGATGATTATCAGGTTTCCATGTGGATAATAAATCGGCCTAAAGGAAGGTTTATTATTTGACAGGATTTATTATCTATATTTGATTACTGTATTGAGACTCATTTTAAATATGGGATAATTATCAAGTTTCCATGTGCATAATAAATCGGCCCAAATGAAGGTTTATTATTTGACAGGATTTATTATCCATATTTAATTATTGCACTTAGAGTACCACTTACAAATTAATATTTCTGTCCAAAGACTAAATATTAATGTTGTGCTAGGTATCTGTTGATGGGATTAAAACATTGTTAGAGTTATTAATCTTATTATGGGCATGTTATTTTGTTCTATTTTCAGTTAATCAATCTGCTTCTATGATTTCTGCCAACATCAATTCAGTTCCAATGCTTAAAGATAATTTTAAAGATTGGAAAGAAAGTATAATGATTATTCTCGGCTGCATGGATCTTGACCTTGCATTAAGGACTGAACAACCTGCTTCTCTTACTGACAAAAGTTCCATTGAGGAAAAACGGGACATTGAGAAGTGGGAACATTCAAATCGCATGAGTCTTATGATCATGAAGCGGGGAATTCCAGAGACCTTCAGGGGCAATGTATCTGAAAAGGTTACTACAGCCAGTGAGTTTCTCAAAGAAATAGAAAAGCGTTTTGTAAAAAATGATAAGGCTGAAACAAGTACGCTTTTGACAAACTTGATTTCAATGAAGTTTAAAGGCAAAACAAGCATAAGGGAGTACATCTTAGAGATGTCAAATATTGCTTCAAAACTAAAAGCACTAAGGTTAGAGCTATCTGAAGATTTGCTCGTGCATTTAGTTTTAATTTCTCTTCCTGCACAATTCAGTCAATTCAAAGTCAGTTATAACTGTCAAAGGGACAAATGGACTCTTAATGAGCTCATTTCTTATTGTGTGCAAGAAGAAGAAAGATTGAAGCAAGAATAGGCTGAGAGTGCTCATTTGGCTAGTACCTATCAGGACAAAAATAAGAAAAGGAAAAGGGCTAAGGATGCTGATAATGGGTCTCACAAACAACAGCAAAAGAAAGAAAATCAGGCTTCTTGTTGTTTCTTTTGTGGTAAACCTGGACATATGAAGAAGGAATGCGCTAAGTATCACGCATGGCATGTCAAGAAAGGTCCATTTCTTAATTTTGTTTGTTCTGAGGTTAATTTAGCTTCAGTACCCATACACACTTGGTGGCTAGATTCGGGTGCTACTACTCACATAAGTGTGTCAATGCAGGGTTGCCTGAGTTGCCGAAAGCCAAATGATGCTGAAAGATTCATCTATGTGGGTGATGGCAAATCAGTTATAGTTGAAGCAATAGGGATTTTTAGATTATTATTAAAGACATGATATTATTTGGATTTAAAAGAGACATATATAGTACCGTCTTTTAGACGGAATTTGGTTTCTATTTCTATATTGGACAAATCTGGTTACTCTTGTTCATTTAGAAATAATAAGTTTAGTCTTTTCTTAAATTCAAAGATTGTTGGTACAGGTTTCTTGTCTTTTTATGATAATCTGTATTTACTTGATACTATTGCATCTTTTAATGAAACTTTGCATGTGGGTTTAAGTGGTACGAAAAGAAAATTAACCAATGAGAATTCTGCTTTATTATGGCACAAGCGTTTAGGACACATTTCTAAACACAGAATTGAACGACTTATGTCAAATGGAATTCTTGATTCTCTCAATTTATCAGATTTTCAAGTCTGTATTGAGTGCATTAAGGGAAAACAAACAAATATAAGGAGACTAGGTGCCAATAAATCTTCAAGCGTCTTAGAACTAATACATACGGACATTTGTGGGCCATTCCCTACGGCTTCTTGGAATGGTCAACAATATTTTATTACGTTCATAGACGATTATTCTCGTTATGGTTACCTTTATCTCATTCATGAGAAGTCTCAAGCATTGGACGTATTTAAGGCATATAAGGCTGAAGTTGAGAACCAACTTGACAAAACTATTAAGGCTATCAGATCTGACCGTGGTGGTGAATACTATGGTAGATATGATGGATCAGGTGTACAACGTCCAGGACCATTTGCCAAATTCCTAGAAGAGTGCGGAATCGTCCCACAATACACAATGCCAGGTACTCCTAGCATGAATGGTATTGCTGAAAGACGAAACCGAACATTAAAGGACATGGTAAGAAGTATGATTGCTCATACTACTTTACCTGATTCACTTTGGGGTGAGGCACTAAAGACAGCAGTATATCTTCTTAATAGAGTACCAACAAAGGCAACTGTTAAGACCCCTTATGAATTATGGACTGGAAAGAAACCCAGTATTATGCATTTACGCATTTGGGGCTGTCCAGCTGAGGCAAGGCCTTATAGGCCAAATGAAAAGAAACTGGACTCAAGAACAGTTAGCAGTTATTTTGTTGGGTATTCTGAACGGTCTAGAGGATATAAGTTTTATGATCCCACAATAAGGTCATTCTTTGAGACGGGCAATGCCCAGTTCTTTGAGGATATTGAGTTTGGAGGGGAAATGAGGTTAGAGACTTTGTCTTTGAAGAAGAATCTGTTTCTCTTCCCATGATTGTTCTTGACAATAATCAGGATCAAGGTCATATTCCTGATGTTGTTCAAGAAACAATACCAGAATTACAAGACAATGTCGAGAATCTCCCTAATCAAGTTATACATGAAGAGCAAACTCAACAACCTCAAGAGCAAATGCCATTAAGGAGATCCACAAGAGAAAGGAGAAATGCAATTTCAGATGATTATATCATCTTTCTCGAAGAACATGAGGATAACATTGGAATGATGGAAGATGATCCAATCACTTTTCATCAAGCCATGACGAGTTCTAATTCTCAAAAGTGGATTGATGCTATGAATGAAGAGATAAAGTCCATGAAAGCTAATGACGTTTGGAATCTTGTTCCATTGCCTGAAGGTGCGAAACCTATTGGTTGTAAATGGATATTTAAAACCAAAATGGATTCGAAAGGTAATGTAGAAAGATATAAGGCTCGTCTTGTTGCAAAGGGCTTTACTCAAAAGGAAGGCATCGATTATAATGAGACTTTCTCTCCAGTTTCATCGAAAGACTCATTCAGAATAATTATGGCATTAGTGGCACATTTTGATCTTGAGTTACATCTAGATGGATGTAAAGACTGCGTTTCTAAATGGAGACATTGATGAAACAATTTATATGATGCAACCAGAAAACTTTGTATCGGGAGATTCAAAGAATATAGTTTGCAAATTAAAGAAATCCATCTATGGACTTAAACAGGCTTCTCGTCAATGGTATCACAAATTTCATCAAGTGATTCTCTCGTTTGGTTTTGAGATGAATGTTATTGATGATTGTATATACCATAAGTTTAGTGGGAGTAAGTATATTTTTCTGGTTTTATATGTTGATGATATATTGCTTGCCAGTAATGATATAGATTTTTTGCACGAAACCAAGAGATTTTTATCAAAGAAATTTGAAATGAAAGATCTTGGAAATGCGTCTTTTGTATTAGGAATTCAAATACATCGGGATCGTGATCGATGTATACTTGGATTATCACAAAAGACCTATATAGAAAAAGTGCTTAAAAGATTTGGCATGCAAAATTGTAAACCAGGAGATACCCCTGTTTCTAAAGGAGACAAATTCAGTCTCAATCAATGCCCTAAAAATCATATAGAAGGAAAGGAAATGCAAAAGATTCCCTATGCTTCAGCAGTGGGAAGTCTTATGTATGCTCAAGTATGTACGCATCCAGATATTGCGTATATTGTTGGAATGTTGGGCAGATATTTAAGTAATCTGGGATTGGATCACTGGATAGCAGCCAAAAGAGTCATGAGATATCTTCAAAGAACAAAACATTACATGCTTACATATCGGAAGTCAGATCAACTTGAGATCATTGGGTATTCTGATTCTGACTTTGCTGGATGCCAAGATAGTCGTCGATCCACTTCTGGCTATGTCTATCTGCTTGCTGGAGGAGCTATTTCTTGGAGGAGTGCTAAGCAGACACTCATAGCTTCTTCCACTATGGCAGCTGAATTCATAGCTTGTTATGAAGCATCCAATCATGGAATATGGTTGCAGAATTTTGTCACTAGGCTGCGCATTATTGATAATATTGAAAGACCACTTAAGATATTTTGTGACAATCAATCTGCAGTATTATATTCAAATAACAACAAGAGCTCATCTAAATCAAAACATTTAGAGATCAAGTTCCTTGTTGTGAAAGAAAGAGTTCAGAGTGGTAAAGTCTCTATAGAGCATATTGGGACAAACTCCATGGTTGCGGATCCGCTTACTAAAAGTTTACCACCCAAGGTCTTTCATGAGCATGTTGCTCATATGGGTGTTGTATCATTTGATGATATGCTACTTTAGTGGGAGTTTGTATTTGGTTTAAGGTTCACTCTGTTTGTTTGGTATTTTTGGTGATCTCATAAGGTTGAACCAGTTGAAAATAGGCATGTTAGATCAAATTACATGTAATTTTCATGCTACACATCCATACTTGATCTATGTCATTTAATTATGTTGATGTATGTGACCATGGATGGGTTTAGTTACGATAAATGTAATGAAAATCGCCTTGATCCTATATTGACATTGATTAATGGACGAGATTGTTATTTTGGAATAATGGCATATGTTTTGGAGCTCATAAGGTTATACAATTATCTTCGTGTATATATTAAGTCCAAGTGGGAGATTGTTGGATGTTGGACATAAATATATACGTGAATCAGGAATTGTGTCATATGTTATTATATAAGGTTGGCCTAAATTAAATTGATCTACTAAAGTGAAAGGTTATGGGCCATAAATTAAGGTGTGGAATTCAATGTGAAAAGTGTGGAATTCAATGTGTAGATACCTTTTCATATTTCTCTTTTCGTGATGGGTGAAAATGAATTTATGAAACTACAGCTATAAATAAGGCAGATTATGGTCCCTGAATCAATAAGCAGTTTTCGTTCTAGTATCCCATTGTCCAGAATTCAGGTTTTGGAAAACTCTTCTTAGATTCAGAAGACCAATACCTAAGGTGGTCAAGACTCTAGTTTCTCTTATGGCTTCAAGTACGCTTCCGCTATCTAGTTTATTTACTCGATGATTTGATATGAAATCTAATAAAGTCCAACATTTTCCACTTTGTAACTCTTAATAGTTTTTCATGTGAAAAACTATCAACTACCAATCAATATGCTTGTTCATAGCCAAACACCAATGATTACACTTCTGTCTATTTCTGATCATTCCTTTGGTTGCTAATTTGATTTGGGAACTCTCAATTGAGATAAATGCAAAATTTTAATTGTCATAATTTCTGGTAGAGAATTCCGATTTGTGTGATTTTTGAAATGTTAAAAAGATCCTAATGTCATCTACACATAAAATGTATCATAACAAAATTATATCCATAGTATTTCCATGACTTTATAGCATATCCTTCTAATGTATGAGATTCCATAACCTTATGGCATTGCTTTCCAATGCTCAAAGTAGAGTCTAGGGTGCTAGTAATTAAAGCGTGGACCTAATAGACGTGGTGAGATCTGATCATGGGAATACTTCATTCACTAATAATTGCAGGCCTAGTGGGGTCACTTGGATATATATATATATATATATATATATATATATATTGACGAAAGACACTCTCAAAAGTCAAACCGACTCAAAGGCAAACATAGACTCTAGAAACAAGAATTGAGGCGATAAAGCTAAATAGGCCTCCATAACTTTATTGTCAAACGGTGAAAATCTGAAATTCAAATCAAAGCAGAGGCCACTTGAACTATCTGATACTCGGAAATCCATAACATGTATACAAAAGAGATGCCATAAAAACCCCAAACGGATAATAAATTCAACCCCAAGTCTCTAAGCTAACTCTATCCGGAACTCATATACCTCGTGCATACACTAATAACTCATATTCTGCTATAGCATAACTGAGGCTATCATTTGTATATTGGGGTATACTCACCTTCCATAACATAGTTATATGGTCATTTGGGCCCTATATTTACACTCTGAAAGTTGAACTGACTTGAATCAAGTCAAGGCTGGCCCAAATCATAGACCGAAGTTGGGGTTGTACAATTTGTGTGGGACAATGTTTGCAAAAAAACAGGTCTGGAGTGGGGTTAATGTTGAAGTTTTATTAGCAATGACATCTTTTAAGATGAAGAAAGAAGGATAATTAAAAGTATATATTAGCCCAACAATCTCAAGAACTAGAGTGTCTGTGAAGCAACAATACCATGTACCTTACAAAAGAATATGTGGATATCGCCAGGATGCTAGTAATGATCTTACCAAAGTGTAACAAGATGGACTTAACTCATCCTTTCCACAATTTGTTAACGAAGTTGAAGATCACTAAGAATATTTTTACTAATATACTAGATCTTACTCGGGAAGTACTGAATGTGAGACTAGGTTAAAGGTTATTATAATCCACCCATTTGAGAAACTTTTGTCCTAATTCTTTCACTTAACCCATTGCTAGCATCCTAAAATACATCCTACTTGGCTCGTGGTTAACAATCTAGTTGACGTCCAAGTCAAGCCCACTATCAAATATGGTTCCAGGTTGGCCCTAATACTAAGTGTAATGACCTGACGCAAGTGAAATATGATTAGCCTTAATTATCTCGTCAATAGTTAGTTAACCAAGTTAATGATCAATAAATATATCCCTACTAATATACTATATCTTACCCCAACATGTATTACTTGTGGAACTTAGTTAAGGGAAATTACAATGACTGTAATGACCCATTCCGAGTGTGCAGGGCCTAAGTCATCTCTTGAGCAGTTAGTTAACTAAATTAAAGATCAATATACACATCTCCATTAACATACCGGATTTTGCCCTAAATGGTATTAATATTGGACTAAGTTTGAGGTTATATCATCCACCCACCTTAAGAATTTTCATACTCTGAATTCCTACACTTGGACTATAACGAACGGTCTAGCCCACATCCAAGTTGGTCAATTTCCAATAACCTAGCCAATGTCCCAAGTTTAACCCACTATCCAATACGGTCCTCGATTGATTCTAACATTAAGTAGTGAGCCGGCCCAAGTATGACATGATTTGCTTAAGTCATTCTTTCAAAAATTAATTAACTAAATAAGTATTAATATATTGGATCTCATCCGGAAGGTATTATATGTGAGATTAAGTTAGGGATTATTAAATTCCAAATGCACCAATCTCAACCGCTCCGCCGCTCTGTCATAGCCATGGCGCTCTTTTATGTATGTGACCAATGGTGGTCCAAAGTATGACAGCGGTAATAAAATTTTCAGTAAGAAGTGTGCTTCCTGACTGGATCATTGCCACCCCAAGATTTGTTTTGTTTTTTAAATGCAATCCCGAATCAAATGCTCAGTCCCACACCCACCCACTCACCCAATACATGCATAATCACTCCCATGTGTCAATATTGAACCCCCACCTCTTACGTAACGCATAGATCTTTTAGCAACTACACCATGGGCAAGATCTGCCACTCTAAATGTCGTCTTTAAACGATTACGCTGAGTTCAAATTCCATGTGAAAGTCAGCTTCACCTTCCCATTTATATCGAAATGGGGAATAAAATCTCTAATCGATAGAATATTTTATTCACTACATCATATATATATAGAGAGAAAAACCTAAAAATAATCAATTTAATATTTGAAGTACATACTAGGTTCCCCATTCATAGCCACACACGGTTCTTTTCAAATTATGGCATGATAATCTTAAAATTTTATTGTGTGGATGATTGTTTGTGGCCCTAGATATAGCACCCAAATTTATAATCTTCATTCTTTATGCCATTGATTTTTACAGCAAACCAAGTTAGCCATTGCAGGCAAATATATATTTTTCATATAAATTTCCTTCTATGTTGTGTTCACTGAACCAGGTTTAACATGAAAACAAAAATGAGTGGTGGAGAGTTTCGTCTTTTATAAACCTTCTGACTTATGAGTTAACGTTCTTTCATGCTTCTTACTCAAGCCACTTACTATATAAACCTTCTGACTTATGAGTTTCATCCAATGAGCAGCAAAAACCCACTTGCATAGGAAGAGGACAAGTAGAGAGTTCATACAAGTTTCCTGAATACAAAATTGTACTTCGATTAGGGTCAACAAATTGCCTAACTAAGGAAAAAAAATTTTTCTCCCTAGCCAATGGATGGAAATTGCTTGTGCATAATTGAGGAGAATGAGATGCATATAATAAGATATATCTAATACCTAATTATAATAGAGATGGAATTCTTGCATTTGCTCAAAGGATCTTTTCTCTCCTTTCTTTTTATCAAATACAATTATTTAGAAAAGGATCACTCTTATTGGATGTAACTCCTTGTAAAGGAATGTTTCCTTTAGAAGGGGTGTTGGGATGTGCGTCATTATAAAAAAGGCATTCTTTGGATTGTAATTAATAAAGTTAAGGGGAAATATCTATAGAGTTGCATCTTTTACCATTTGAAAATTTTCTTATAAATTTTGATTTTTTTACTAAAAATTTTTCTATAAATCCTTTTTTAATATTTGTTCTTATTGAAGTTAAAAAGAAGCATTCTTCGTTTTTGCATATTTTTGTTATTAAATTATTATTACTTAATCATGTGATATATTTTTATTTTAATATTATCATTTTCTTATTATTTTAAAACCTCTATGACCATCCATTAGAAAATATTTTTCAACGAAGATGATTGTCCATTGTTTTTTATATATTTTTTTGTATTTTTATATTTATTATTATATGTATGCATTACACGGGTATTTTGGCTAGTTGATATATATTTTCATACGGTTAAAACAGCACACACCACTAAAGTACATACAAGTTTTCAGAAAACAAAATTGCACTTCAATTACGGTCGAAGAGCCATACTGAAGAAAAGTTTTGTTTTTTTCTTTCCAAGGGATGAGAAGTTGCTTGTGCATAATTGAAGGGCATGAGACATACGATAAGATATTCCATTCCGTAATTGGTAAAGATCAAGTGAACGACTTCCACAAAAAGACACAAGTAGCTCAGACAGAAAGCTGATCAATGTTCGGAGTATATACGACAGTGAACGACACCAGCCACTAGTGGCCCTTACATAGCGCATACCTGCCCTCCACCCCTTCCATGCATTGAATGCACCACAAATTGGACTTAATGGTAGGAATAGAAACCTCTACCTACAGCTGCGTGAGCGAACCTTATTTACATTTTCTCCGCTTTTTATTAGTCGAACCATTTCCATGAATGACCATAATAGGGAACGCAAAATACATTTGTAATTGAGCTAATTTGAGGGGAAGAGGGAAGGATAAGATATGTATGTGGGATGCTTCGGCTGATCAAATTCCATTTCTCCATCTTCTCCATCCTTCCTAACTAGCAAGTTGGGTAGATGCCTAAGCATCCATTGATTCAATCAAGGCCACATATCAGACTTTTCTTGTATTTTCGCGTCATTTGCTCCAAAATGGATTTTTTGATAATCTACCGTCATTGAGTACTTCTACAAGAAATCACTACTTTGCTGAATGATATTTTGTTTGCATGATAGGGCTATCTTTAAATGTTCTCCTGCTTTTGCTTACATGGGTAGGCTTCAAAATTGCATTTTCATTCCATAATTTTAGATAGAACTGACATGTATTTTTATTAACATTACTTTTTCAAAAAATTGTATTCTTTAACAAATTTATTTCTATCTCATTTTATTCTAATTAGACTAGAAGTACCTTATCCTTGATAATGATCAATTAATAAAAATGTTTTATTATCATTTTCTTTATTTACTATAGGTAAGGGTTTTACATATTCGGGATAGATTTGGGTTGGATATGTCCATATCTAAATCCAAAGTGAATCCAAAAATCTCATCTCGTATGAAAAGATTATATTTATTTTATTCATCATATTTGTATCCGACCCAAATGCACATAACATGAGTTAGACCCGATTGAATAAAATAATATAAATAATATAAAATTTAATATAAAAATTGATTTAAAATAATATAAATATTATTTTTATATATGTTGAAAAATAATTTTACAAAATATCACTCATTTCTAGCGGATACGAGTCACATCACCATAAATCAATATCTAATCTAAATATTTTTAAATAAATTATATATTTAAAAAATCCAAACTTGAATTCAATCTCAAATAGATTCGGATCGGACATTAACGGGTCAACAAGTTCTTTGAACCTATCCCTACTCATTTATAATTTTATAAAGGGACCACTCATATTATGAAATGTTAGGTAAAGTAAGCTAATCATATGATTTTGTCATTTTCTAGATTATGGCTAGGGCATTTGAAAAGCTTTGGCCATTTTAGCTATATATTGCATGCTGACTGATGGAGGACAGACGCGTACTGGTTTTAAAAGTGCAAAAACATGACCGACTGCTGATCACACAGACAAAACCGATGTTTTTTTATAACCTCATCATGGAAGGCTAATTTATATGAAATATTTTTAGGCATGCCTCTTAGCCGAGGCCTTTAGCCACGTTGTGCATAATTTGGTGAACATGCATACGCGTTGCTGAAAAACATGACTAGACATAGTGGATCGCCTGTTTTAATAATTTTAAAACTCTTCATTTCTGACAACTAAAGACAGTAGACAATTTAAAAACGCAAGTTGACGATTATTTTTATATTAAAGTGGTGATTTATTTTGGGTCTTTGTTGGGTGGGATTTCAGTTGCTCAACAATGTGAATGTGGGAGCGAAATTGAGTATTACTTTATCTGCCATACAGCTTCCTTCCTAAGCTAAGTCAAATTTCATTCGATAACAACTAACAAGTTAGACTTGTAGAGTAGAGTTTAAGCATCTTGAAAATGAATTCTATATGTTCTTGCATAGTTTGCGTTTGATACAATTACTTTTGAGCCTAGCAGATAAGTCAACTCCGTTGACAACTCAACCCAGTTTAAACTCCGTTCTTTCTTAAAACTTTTTCTTTCTTCAGGGATAAAAGGGGTAATTCCAAAATCTATACAGGCCAAAATGATGTAAAAATCATTAAAATTTATGGGCAGCCGATTACATATTTTAAGGAGACGGGCTAAATTAATCGAACTGAGCATTTCGCCAAACTTGAATGTATTGCATCTCTAGTGTCAAATGTCGGGCATAGTACGCAAGATGCATGCTATATGTGAACTATATTGTTACATATAGGTTTAAGTTTGATAGTTTGGCTCTTATTTGGCTAATGACACAAACTATAATGATATGATATATTAGAGGCAAATGGAGCACTGGCCGGAAGCACTGAGATAGTGTTGCTCATGATTCGTTGTTGGGCCACCGCCATACATACCGACCACGAATCGCCACAACCAAACGTATTAAACGTGAACTTACTGTTTGAGATTCTTGAATGCATATATAATCACTACAAGTATATCTGCATTGAAAAAAATCTTATATACCTCTACATAATTTAGCTGCCCTGCAAATTTTGATTTTGACGATACTCCTCTTTATCACTTTACTACCCTCTATAAATAGAGGCACGGGGCCTTCTTGTTGAATCACCCAGTTTCCTATGTTGAATCAACAAAACTCACACTTCTATGCCTTGTCCTCTCTCTTTCTCTATGTAATTATAATTATATATATATACATGGTTGTACTTCTCTACTGGGAGAAGTGGAATAAGGGTGATTCAAAGGATGTTGACAGAAGATAGAGAGCACAGATGACGAGATGCAAAACATACCAGCATCTCCCTCCTTTGTGCTCTCTATGGTTCTGTCATCACCTTAAATGCCTCTTTCCCATTTCTTTTTATCAAATATCTTGCTCTTACTATTTACTTCCTTGAAACTAATCATAGATTTCCTTCTACAGGATGAATCTGTTATCATACAAGACAGAACAAACAGGTACGCGCGAATATGTATGTTCAGGCTAATTAATTTACTTTGTTTTGATCACGTGGTTAACTCTGCCAATACGTGTACATTGTTGATCTCAAGCTAAGATGAAAGAAGGGGGCGCCAGAATTTTGACGTTTGTAAATCTAGGGATCTAGAATCCATGTCCCCAGATTCCCGTGGGTATTCGATGGAAGATGAAGAACAAGAAATTTTGAGCATATGAAAGTGATTGCTACGTGCTAGTTGTTTCATTAGCAGTTTTACTTATTTATGTGTCAAGTTAGATCGTCTCATGATTTGCTAAGACTAAGTTTTATTTGTTATTGCTGTGTTGTTGAGTTACAAGGTTAGCGGAGTTGTATCTAAAAAGAAGTGGGAAGCAAATGGTTCAGCCCTAAAATCTTTATCATAAATAGCCCGTGCATGCCTGCTCTTCTTCACTCTAAACTGATTTCTAATTTCACCTCCTGGGGATCGGCATGCGTTATATATATATATTCAATTGTTGCATTCAAAATGCAGTTTTGCATTTGATATATGTATAAATCCATTGGCTGTCTCATGGAAGGCATTGTGAAAATTAGTACGCATTAATCTATGTATCGATATCTATTATCTCTTTATTTATATTAATTATGCTTATACCTATGCCTTGCCATATTATCTATATTCATACCTATATTATTTATATCTGTGTTATTCTAGATATCTATCTCTTTTCTTTTCACTTTTTTGGGCGTATCTTTTTTATAGCTAATATATAAAAGAAAAGTTCCCTTCTAAATGGAGCACTAACGTCCTTCATCACTTCGGGCCTACTTAAAAATTAAAATAAGTTTTCATCACATACAACAGTAGGTCAAGCTAGTTGCCACGTCTTAAATTATTTGTTTATGAGATTTAACCTCTGCGAAGTTAGTTTAAATATGTTAATATTTTCCTATACAAATTCATTTTGCCAAAATAATCATTTACAATTTTCTTTACACTCTACTTTGTGATTGTCAATTATGTGAGTTATTTTAATCTACTTCTTCAATAATTATATATCTTAAAGCCAAATTGTTAAATGACAATTTAAAAGTTGATCCTCTATTACAATTGAGTAGTCATTTAAAATGGCTCTTTTGAAACCCGAATTTTTTGCCCGATGCTTTTAGTTTCAGTTCAATAGTAAATCGGATCGAGTTGCTTGCTCGACGCTTGTGCCGTGTATTTATGTATGACATGTTGGTATGTATGAGTTACCCTAGTATTATCTTCTTCAGCTTTATTGCAATGCCACACACTGTGCCCAACCTTTCTCATGTTTGGTTCGGTCGAGGTGAGTCTAGTTAGACCTTATGACCGATTCCCCCACATATCTAGTTACTTTTCATGTGTTATGGTCGTGTTTATTTCGTGTGTTTACGGTGGAAAAATCCCAAATGATGTAAATGAGGACAGGACGCAAAAGGCTTCATTCTAACATCCTTGCACCAAGAAAAAGTTTGTATTTGACGCTCAAGTTCATACCATGTGACTTGCCTTATTTTGAGAACTTTTTTCCATTTTGTATTTATTTCATAAACTACCAAACCATTTCCCCCTTCTTCTTTTTAAAATTCATATCCCACCAAACTTCTTCAGGTGTGGCACCCATGTCTATGAAATCACCTATCCAACCACCCTCTTTTTTATAAAACCCTACCCTCATCTTCACCATTTCATTCCAACCCAACCACTCCACCTTCAACATTCCTCTCCTTCTCCCGGTCTTCTTCTCCTCTCTTTAAACTTTCTCTAGCTTTCCCTAGCCAACTTTCAAGGGTTAGAGGACTTGGAATGGGAAAACTCCAAATGACCTCTCGTTAAAGCTATGTTATGCCCAGTCTTGGTTAATGTTTCTTGTTTGGGTTGCTATTTCCTGTATAGATGATGTTTTTTTTGAAGTTTTGTTGAATTTTTTCCTTGTATATATGCATCTTAAAGAATTTTGTGAGATGGTTTCATATCTTTTTCAAGTGTAGATAAATAGTTATGAATTTTTACATCATCTATTTGTACAGATCTGCACTAGTCCAGCATAAAATTCATATTTCATGATGTAGTGGTCAGATTTGATTAATCTTGGTCTTGTTTTCTTCAAAAGCCATAGAGTTACAAATCTTATGTTGGGTATTTCTTCTTATTTTGTATTAATGGTTGTGTAAAGGTCCATAGTTGGATGAAAGCTGGCAGCTTGGAAGATTCCAGTGATATGATCGTCTATTTCCCCAATTTTTATGCCTTCATATGATTTATTTTCATAATATATCTTATGCTTGTTTGTTAAGAATGTTGTTATCTTCATATATTAAATTTACCATACTAAAATTACCTCAATCTAATGCCTGAAAAAATTAATAAAACGTTGTGTGTATTTGTTGTGTTCTGCTTTGACTACTTGTGTTGGGTGTTTAGTTAAATATTTGACTAATAATTAGATCACATAAAAATTTATCAAAATTTTCATAATAAACCACTAATTGTTTAATCTAGCCCTGAAAATTTTGAAGTTAAAAAAATTTAATTCTAATGATTAATAGACTCATACTTCTGGAGTACAAAGGAACTGGATTTATAATCTTTATTATGTGAAGCCAATTATAAAATCCCTTAAAAATAGATCAAGATGTAGAAAAATTATGAGAATGATTACTAAGAGTAATAGATGTCCAAATAATGTCTGTAAAATTTTAGAGCATTTGGGTAAGTAAATAATTAGGAAGAAATTCTAATTCTACGAGTGTCAAATCAATTACAAAAATGGTTAAATCAGTAATCCGATTAGAAAATTCACCTAGGTCCAATTACAAAGAAATTGGATATGAAATATAAATGGCCAAAACTTCCAAGCGTCATATAACTATTCTAATTGACCTAAGCCCAATTGGCCTTCTCAGGTCCATGGGCCAAAATTTTGAAATTTATTGTGCAGTAACGGGGTACTATTCATAGTATATTAATCTGACCTTAATTAACCTCAATCAACTTGATAATCCATAAAATATTACTTTTCAATATTTACTACAAACGCTTACGATGTCTAGAACTAAGGGTTCAAATTTTAGCTTAATTGGATACCATTTGGTCTGTTCGAATTGAGTTAATTAGTTTTAACCCATCATTAAGCAAAATAAGTAAGTAAATTATGTTTTACATTTTGCTCGTGTGTGGTGGTTTTGCCTCATTTTCTGTCTCAGTGTGATCCGATTATAATTTTGATTCAATCTCTTCTTAAGTTACGCTGGTTGAGTTCATCAATTTAGCATGCAGGGCTCCACTTATCCTAGTCTGTAAACTCTTTTGCTCCACCCTTATATTTGGCTCTTAAGTTTCACATTTAATCGCATTTCAAATGATAGGATTATGTCAGCAGCATTTTTATAGATCCCTGTGATGCTGGACCATCTATGCTCATTTTATCCTAAGTTTAATAAAACTACGAGGATGAAATCCCTTGTTGGTTGTCCAACTAAAACTCCAAAAATATATGGTATAAGCCTCTTCCCTAAGCCTATTATATAAGTACACTTATTTTTACGGATTTCACGAATTATAAAGTGAGCGGTATGAAAATAATTATATTGTACTAGTAGCCTTTATACCCTTAAGTAGTGCAATGTATGTAGGGTACTTCGAATGCAACATGTTTTCCGAAATTATGGTACACAAGTTATGGAAGATACGGCTTTATTGGCATTTATAGTATGATATGTGGCCACATCGGCCTTCACTTACCACCCTTTATGATTATGGAAGTTTCTACAACTTTTTCATTGGTGTTTAGATATGTATTTGCCAATAATGCTATATTCTTCGTCTCTAAAGGACCAGTAATCAATTTCTTGATTATTGATGTATTTCTTTAACATATGTAGGTGATTAGTCTTTTAAATGGCATAGGCAAAAGGATCGAAAGCCTCAAGGTGGGGGATTTCTGTTGTATTTGTGTTAATTACTGAGTTGATGTAATATAAAATTGAGATGTAGTATGTTATGGAATAAGCTTTGAAGTTATATGAACTTATATGATTCGGGATATGTTAAATGATTGTTGTTGTGCACGAGTGTTTTATATATCATTACATTATTATTATGAGGCACTCTAACCATCGTCTATAGGGTATAAGCCTCAATGCCCCGAAAAACGATGAGGAGCTTACAAGGTACATGAAACATATTTGTTGTAGTGTGTGATAAAGAAGCGTGGGTAGGAGGACCATATGGTTCACACTACTTAAATACCCAAGTGAAGTCCAGGTGTTAAGATTTGATGCTCTGGCATCCAAGGATACAGTGTTTTATTATTTTATAATTTTCTCGAACATGTCGGGTATGTGGAATAGGTAATCACGACCATTGTTTAAATTCTCTGCATTCATCCACTTGTAAGAAATTAAGAAATGTAGTGAATCACTTGAACTAAATAGTAAAAAGTTCATGTCAAAATGGGAAGTTTTGCCTTTGTTGCGGCTAGGGGTGATCATATATGATCCTTAAGTTTAAGAGCCTCTCTATACTAGTATTAATCAGCATGTATATGTGATTAAACAATGTAAGGGGTCCAACAAGTAGTCCATAAAGTTGAAGAGCCTCTCTTTGAGGATTGAGATTCGCTTTCATAAAGTTTGTACGTCAGTAGTCCAACGAGTAATTTTCAAAATTATAACATCGTACTTCAATTAGACTTTGGGCTGAAAAATAGGGTGTTTCAACTTAGTATCAAAGCCGACTTCTTAGATTATTAAGACAGCTAACCTTCGACGTGCGTTATTTATATAGCGTATATTGTATGGTATGAGTGTATGCTGATGAATGTATGAGTGTGTTATGCTATGTTTGATCACGTTGCATTGTGATACACCTATGAGCTGATCCACAACCTTGTTGGTATGTATGTTCTGCTTCCTATTTGTATGTTTTTATGTGTTGTTGTATGTGCCTATTGTACGAGGATGAGCATGAAGGGAATGCATGAGATTTAAATCTTACATGGAGAACAACCTGACTCAAATTAAAGTTGCATTATGAAAATGAAAGAGACTAGCTTTAGTCCTAATAATAAAAGATTTAAATGCTCCTAGAGTGGTGCTAAAGGAAAACTGAGATAAGATGGAAGGATATAAGTTCTTGCTACACTATATAAGGAATGATAGAGTGAATATCCTAAACCCCCATCATCTAGTCCTTTTCCTCTCATCCCCTCATCTTTCTCCCTAATCCTTTCTATCTTTACCCCCTTTAGAAATCCCTTTTCTTTCTCTACCTTTACTTATTGTAATATGAAGGAGAACTTATATATGGATATCTGGATTATGGTTTTAGGTAAGAGGATAAAGTTGACAGATCTATGTTTGTCCTTGTGAGACTTGTACAATAATATAGTAAGTTAAAAATGATGTTGTTGTCAGCTAGGGGAAAAACAAAAATATCAAGTACAAAATAGGTATAGATTTTTGAATCAAAGTAGGGAGGTAGATATGCACTTATAGGACTGAGGTAGTAGGCCTGTAGAAACCCTGTGATGCACACTACATGATTAGTAGGCTCATTTCCTATTAGGCACCATTACGGCCTGCTTTGTTCAGAAACCGACAAAAGTAGATTGACCAAAGAGCACCTGAACATAGATGGGTATGATAGTTTTGAAAGTTTAAAATGTAGGTGTACACTTAGTAGGCCCAGAGTATATGGATGAAGTTAGTTAATGGATCTCATGACCATTGACAATAGTTACTCATGATGGTTTGATCAAGAGCATCCTAAATTGAGTTAGAATTTTTAATAAGTGGTAGTATGAGAATGATATTATAGACTGATAGCTATGATAAGGTAAAAAAAGTATGAGTAGATAGCATATGAAACTAGTATTACCTAGCAGACCCACACATCCCTGACCCTATCTCAGCATGATGGGAGATTGTTTAGAACTCAACACACTTTATATTTTGATATTAAAGATGTAAGTATGTCTCTTTGGACACGATTTCATCACTAGGTGCAGAATAGATAATGTGAGTGGTGAGCGGAGGAGTGAATACTCTAAAAAGTAGAGTCATACAGCTAGCTATGTTAACACACTATTGTTACGATTACAATTGGCAATGTCACCTACATCATAGTTGACATTATACTTTGCCAATAATTCTCCATAGCATTACTGGATCAAGAAATTTGAGCTGGGAGCGTTACTAGAGTATGACTCATCCTATTGAGTAACACCATATGTGAGAAATTTTAGAAGCACCATATTGGTGTGGTATAGATTCATCTTGTCCTTTTAGTGAGGGCCAATAGCTTGCCTAGATCCCATGTGGATGAACATTAAAAGAAAATTTTCAGAGGTTACTAGTTGCCTTAGTAGATCATAGGGGTACCGCATGAGAGGTTCTCCTTTTGTGACACCATAGTACCTTCGAAACTTGTAAGTTACATGTGAATCAATTAGAGACACAATAGGACCCTAGTTGCATCCATAAAGATGAACTTTTACCCTAGGGTAATAGGTCACCTTAGAGGTTTAGACTAGTTGGCGTGAGACAGAGATGCCATAGACACCATGACAATAAGGATGTGAGAAGTCACTCCTTAGACTATGAGGTTTAGAAGAATGTGTCTTACCTAGCCTATAGTGCAACCCAATTTTGCATATTAAAAGATGTAAAAACCAGTTAGAGCTTAGGCATACCATAGAGATAGGGACATATCAAAGTAGGAGAATTGTCTAATAGCCCCACAAAGGTTAGGGATGTGAGTCATCTAGGTAGTTGAGCATCACCTCCAGATAGGTATACAACTATACTGACATGGTAGCGGCCTATATTGTAACGACCCGGCCCAAAGTGCAATATAATGGGCTAAGTTATTTCTTTAAAAGTGGTTAACTAAGTTAAAAAATGACTTAACCCATTATATTGCACTTTTTGCTTGGTCGTTACAAATGGTATCAAAGCTTCCTGATTCCATTTTAGATAGTTGGCAGGACTAGGGAAGTTGGTTAAGCTGCTGGTCACAGGCCAAAGAAGGTCGTGGGCTGGGATTAGCAGTGGGCCAAGTGTAGGAATTTTAAGGATGAAATTTCCTAAAGTGGGTGGATTGTGAAATCCCTCAATTTAGTCCTACATCTAATACCTATTAGGATAAGATCATATTTATAAGTATGAATTGACTATAGATCTTTAACTTAGTTAACCACTTTTAAAGAAATGGCTTAACTCATTATGTTGCACGTTGGGCTGGGTCGTTACAAATATGATCACTTACTCAGCATCAACTAAGAAAATAGAAACATGAGGTAGTTGAGTAGGATGGATTGGTAGCGAATAACCTAGAAGAGTTTTGTAGTTAGTTGTTAGGTTTTCGCTTGCGTAACCACCAACCAAGTAGCACAACCACCAACCGAATAACACAACCGCCAACTGAGTAGCACAATCAGTGATCGAGTAGCACAACCACCGACCGAGTAACACAACCACCAACCAATTAGCACAACCACCAACCTAGTAGCACAACCACCATCCGAGACGGTATACTACGGTAGGTTAGTAATAGGTTAGATAGTTGTCCAAAAGGTATACTACGGTAAGTTAGTAATAGGTTAGACAATTGTCCAAGTGCACAACATGGTACTGTAGTTGCATGTAGCTAGATAATATAACATGAATTGTATATAACAAACTAGGTGGGTATGACAACTTGAGTATGATTGAGAAGGAAGATTAGGATTATTAGTCTTGAGACAAGATCGATGAACGAAGATTATAGTGACCAAACCAAGATCAGAGATCCAGAGCATCGACATCGACTTATCAGCAGCACCTGACATGAGATATGCGGTTGTGTATTGTTATGTAGTTACATATTGTGCACTTTTGTATTGTTTATAGCCTACATATAACAATCTAATAGCCCTGTGAAACTACCACAGTGGTAGTAGCCAAGTGAGTCAAGATCGAGCATTACAAATCATTATGGGACGAATGATCATTAATCAATCATTAATCACAGATGAGAGGATGAAACCCTCTTGCACCTGGCAATGGGATCCTATTGACCAATGGTGCAACAGTAGTTCTTTGGGACGAAGATCCCCATCTAGTAGGACGTGTAGCAAGTACTCGATCGAAAGACATTTGTCTACTATTTACTGACTACCCTATAACCCTAGAAGCCATCCCTCAGGATGCTTGCATTGTAGTTCTGGGGATGGTGACCAGATCCATGATAAGTACAACAATGGAACTTCAGAGTGGAGACATAGTGATTATTTCTTTTAGGCAGCCACCCAGGGTGGGCACTTTCTAAGTCCCCTTAGCACATCTCACACATTTCACATTTGCCAAGTCCTAATTTTGAAGGCCAGTCATGACACCTGATTGGAGGGTCCTCCCATTGTACAATTGTATGCGTCATGAGGTTAGCCTGACCTTTAGACCACCTCATGTACTGAGGTTTACATGGTGGCTATTGATAGGTCACCTTTCTATGAGCACAACTAGTATAACATTTATCCTTATGTGGAGGAGGCGAGTATGATTACGTACTCAAGTTACGTTTGTAGACACATGCGTGATATATGCCTTTGTCAATACCAGGATCACCTATGACAAGTAGACACTATAGTAGTATGGCGTATAATAGTATGACTCCCATATTAGTATGGTATATAGTAGTATGACTTCATGGTAATGTGCCCAGTAACAGAGCATCTCGTTGGTGGTACGGTTCATGAGCAGTACGCTAGTACCATTAATATCGAAACTGGAGTAGCTTGATAATGTTGTACTTCGTGGCAATGCTTTCAAAGTAGAATATTACAATAACTTCTAGCATTGTATATGTGTGTGTAAACTCTTAGGTGAATTCCAAGGACGAAATTTTCCTAAGTGGAGGAGATTGTAAAACCTGGGCTTTTCGCCCAATGGTTTCAATTTCAGTTCAGTCGTGAACCAGATCAAGTTGTTTGCCATGCCTTTTTGCCACGCATTTATATATAGTATGGAGGTATGTATGAGTTACCCTAGCCTTAGCTTCTTCATCTTTGTTGCCCTGTCAGATGCTATGTGCCTGACCTTTTTATGTTTGGTTTGGTCAAGTTGAGTCTAGTTAGACCATAGGACTGAGGCCCCCGCACGTCTAGTCACTTTTCGTGTGTTGTGAATGTGTTTGTTTCACATGTTTTCAATGAAAAAACCTAAAATAATGCAAACAAGGAACGAACACAAAAGGCATCATGCTAGTGCCCTCGCACCTAGACAAAGTTTAAATTTGACACTAAAGTTCACACCACAGACGTCAAGATGATGTCAAAGTACCTTCATGCACGTGACTTGTCTTATTTTTGGATATTTTTTTTCATGTTGTATTTATTTATTTATTTTATAAACCACCAAATCATTTTCTTTTTTAAAATTTTTTTAAATCCCAACACAAATATATCACTGTGGCACCCATGCCTATGGCACAACCTAGCCAACCACCATCTTTTTTTATTCCATCCTCATCCTCACCTTTACACTCTAACCCAACAACTCCACCCCCAATGTCCCTCTCCTTCTCCCATCCTTCCTCTCCACTCTTTGAGCTCTCTCCAGCCTTCCCTAGCGTTCCAAGACATTCTTCTTTCAAGGGTTTAGGACTTGAAGTGGGAAAACTCTAAGTGACCTCCCCTTGAACTGTTAAAGGAATGTTCTCCCGGTTTTGGTTGATGTTTCTTGATTAGGTTGCAGTTTTATATATGGTTGATGATTTTTAGAATTTTTATTGCATTTGTCCCTTGTACATGTGCCTCTTAAAGAATTTCATGTGTATATAGGTAGTTATGAATTTTGCATCATCCGTGTGTCCAGATCTGCACTAGTCAAGTATAAAATTCATATCTCATAATGTAGTGGTCATATGTGAGTAATCTTAGTCTTGTTTTCTTTAGAAGGCATAGATTTACAAATCATATGTTGGTCATATCATCTTATTTTGCATTAATTGTTGTGTAAAGGTCCAGAATTTAACAAATGGTGGCAGCTTTCAAGGTTCTAGTGACCTGATTGGCTATTTCCCAAATGTTTACTCTTTGAAATAGATTACTAAGACTAATAGACGTCCTAATAATGTTTCTTTAATTTAGGTAGAAATTTCCAATTCATCCATGGTCAAATCAATTATGAAAATGGTTAAATTAGTAATCCATATTAGAAAATTCACCTAGGTCTGATTACAAACAACTTAGATGTGAAATCTCAATGGGCTAAACTTCCAACTTTCATCAAACTAATATAATTGACCCAAACCCATTTGAACTTCTCAGGCCCATGCACTGAAATTTTGAAATTCACTGGTAGTAGTGGGGTACTATTCACATTACATTAATCTGACCTTAATTAATCTAAGTCAATATGATAATTTATAAATTATCACTTGTTAATATTTATTACAGACCCTTAGGGTGTCTAGAAATAAGGGTTCAAAATTTAGCTTAATTGGATTTCATTTGGTCTATTCGAAAAATTGTTCGATTAAGTCCAACGATATAACCCTAAATACGAAATCATTCACAAAGTAGAATTATAACCCCAAACCTTAAATAATACTACCTAATGAGGTTTAACCCATCATTAAATAAAATAACTAAGTTAATTAAGTTTTGTATGTTGTGCATGTGTGGAGGCTTTGCCTCATCTTATGTGTCGGTGTGATCCAATTATGATTCGGATTGTATCTCCTAATAGGTTAAGTGCGTTGAGCTCACCGATTTAGAATGTAGGGCGCCACTTATCAAGGTTCATAAGACTCTCTTGCTCCACCGTTATGTTTGGTTCTTGAGTGCCACATTTAATTACATTTTAAATGTTAGGACACTATGGGCAGCATTTTTATCTAATCATTCTGATGTTGGGCCATTTAGACGCATTTTTTTATAAATTTAATAAAACTATGAGGATGAGATCTCTTGTTTATTTTCCAACTGAAGCTCAAGAAATATAATATACAAACTTCTGCCCTAACCTTATTATATAAGTGCATGAATTTTTACGTATTTAATAAATAAGAGTTTGAGCGGTATGGTGATATGGAGATTGCGCTAGTACCCTTTCTACCCTTAAGTAGTGCAATATATGTAGGGTAATGCGAATGCAGTGCATTTTCATAAATGTTGGGAAGTAAGTTCCAATCTACATGGGTACTGTGGCGGGTGATATATAGAACATGTGAGGGCATAATTGGTATATGAGTTTTTATATCTATGTAACATACCTTTTTGTAGGCAATTATGGTATGATATGTGGCCACATCGACCTTCATTTACCACCATGTATGATTCTGAAAGTTTTAACAACTTTTTCGTGGGTGTCTAAATACCCATTTGTGTACGAGTATTTTATATATCATGACATTATTATTGTGGGGTAAATACACTTTAGGGCACTCTAGCCATTGTCTATGGGGTATAAGCCTCAAAGTCCCTTGACACGATGAAGAGCTTACCAGATATACGAAACATATTTGTTATAGTTGTGTGTGTATGTGTGTGTGTGTGTGTGTGTGTGTGTGTGTGTTATAAAGAAGAGTGGGTCAGAGGAGCATACAGTCCACACTACTTGAAGGCCCATGTGAAGTCCGAGTGTTAGGGTTTGATGCTTTAGCAGCCGATAATATTGGGTCTAATTATTTTATAATTTTCTCGTACATGTCATGTATGTGAATAGGTAACCACAACCATTGTTTAAATTATCCACATTTATCAGCATGTAAGAAATTAAGAAATGTAACGAATCATTTGAACTATGTAGTAAGAAAATTTTTGTGTCAGAATATGTAACCTCAAAACTATAGAGGGAGTGTGCCTCTTGTGCAGTTGAGAGTGACCATCAATATTTTTAAATTTATCACTCATAGACGCAAGGGAAGTTTTGCCTGTGTTGTGGCTAAGGTTGATCATATAGGATCCTTAAGTTTAAGAGTCTCTATATGCCAGTATGAATCAGCATGCATATGTGATGAAACCTTGCAAGGTTACCCGTCTTAAGCCTCCTCGAGGGTTGAAATGCGCTTCTGTAAAGTTTATACGATAGTAGTCTAACGTATAGTTTTCAGAATTATAACATCATATTTCAATTCACTCTTTAGCCGAAAAATGGGGTGTTACAACTCTATGTGTCTTTATGCTTCATTTGTCTCTAGGGTTGCTAATTGAGCGAGCCAGCTCGTGAGCATTTGGCGTTTGGCTAGGTTCGACTCGACTCAAAACTCAATATTTAAATATTCGAGCTCGAACTCGAATCCCACGAGCTGAGCTTGAGCAAGGCCGTGTTTGACTCGACTCGACTCGGTTATTACTCAAACTCGACTCGTAGTTCGACTCGATAAAAAAATATAATAATATAGTCTTTATATTATATTATATTATATTATATATATATACTAATAAGTTTAATTGTAACTATTTATATTTTTTGTATATACAATATAATAATTAACTAGTGAGATAGCTTAGATGTGAGGTATTGAAGTTGAAGACCTGGAGGTCGTGGGTTCAATCCATGCTGATTGTATTTTTTTAAGTGAATTACTTTCTACTTTATAATCGAGCCGGTTTTGAGCTCATGAACAAGCTCGGTTCGAGTTCGTCAAAATTAAACAATTTAAGTGTATTCGAGCTCAAGTTGAGCTCGAACAACATAAAAAATATACGAGTCGAGCTTGAGCATCCATGTTCAAAACTCGTTCGATTTCGAGCCGAGTTCGAACGAATTTCGAGCTATTCGAGTCGAGTTCGAACACAAGTTGAGTTTGGCTCACTCGCTCGTTTAGTATCCCTATTTGTTTCCATATTAACTATAAACCCATATCTTGCAACATAGTAGACTAAAATTCATTTGTGGATTTTTTCTCAATTTAAGCATTGTCACTCTTATGCATAACTAAAGTGGGGTACACTGTCCCATGACACTGTCATCCATATCGAACAGCTATCTCATACTACCCATACTACCTAGATAACACCTTTGATTGTAAAGGTGTCCCCCCATATACGCTTATTAGTTAAGTGTCACATGCACCTAGCATTACACATAAGTGACACACCGTCCCATACTTGTGCTTATGATTTAACACACTTCTAGAATCTCCTCTAACTCAATATAAGCTTTTGAATATGTAAAAGATATGTCTCCGTAAATCAATTACCTGCACGATACCTTGGGGTGTTATATTCTTCTAAAAATTCACTTTTAATTTGCCCTTCGACTTATAACTTGCCCTGGATCTAGAGTCGCCACCTCAATCCCCACTAGGGAAATTTTTTATTGTCAACTCTTCAAAACATCCCCTCACTGTTAATAACATTATCGGCTTCGCTTTATTTCTTTCTTCTTCCTCCAATTATTATTTTTTAAATATTTTTTTCTACAATAAAAAATGACAGTTATGCATAATGTATTATATAAAGTGTCATGTCAACTTATTCCATATTTATTTTCTTATTTTTTAAAAATTTTCCAAATTTTGGTATTATATAACGGTATTTCTTCTCAAGTGTCTTACTATCTATTTGTACGCTATCTTGATAGAATTTCTCTTACTAGATAAACCTTTTACTACTTAGTATTGAGGAAAATCTAACCCTTCAAACAACCACTTCTGACCCTTGTGTTGGTCCAATCATGTCCTCAACATTCATATCTTTCACACCGTATGCCACCACTAGGGTTTTAAACGACATTTTATTTACAACAATTAAATTAAATGACCCTACAGTCTTTTTGCCTTTAGAAAGTGGACTAAGGCAGTCCCTAAATATTGATTTTAATTGAGAGAGTATTTAGTTCTAATTGACAAAATCCTCAAAAAAATCAGGGCACTAACATTGTCCTACATTCCATTTTTATATCTCCAAAAGTATTCACCATTTAAAATGTTAAAAATTTGCACTCCAGACCACCTATAATGACCCACCCGATCCGAGCCACGAGCTCACGTGTTACAATATAAATTAATTGTCTCATAAATTAATTATCTATTAATTTATCTTACAATAAGTCTGATGAGATAATTAATTATTCATGTGACATAATTAATTAAGTCATGCATTACCTTTTAAATTAATTATTCAAATCTTTATTGAATCCATTTTTTTATATTTGTTCTTATTGAACTTCAAAAAACAACTTCATTATTTTATTTTATGCGTATTTTTGTTATTAAATTATTTTTATTTAATCATGTGATATATTTTATTTTATTATTATCATCATTATTATTATTTTAAAACCTCTTTGGCTATCCATTAATAAATATTTTTCAACCAAGATGATTGTCTAATGTTTTTTTAATTTTTTTTGTATCTTTATAATTATTATTATATGTGCACATTACACGGGTATTTTAGCTAGTTGATATATATTTCCATGCAGTTCAAACAGCACACGCCACTAAAGCACATACAAGTTTCCAGAAAACAAAATTGCACTTCAATTAGGGTCAAAGAACCAAACTGAAGAAAAGTTTTTTTTTCCAAGGGATGAAAAGTTGCTTGTGCATAATTGAAGGATATGAGACATACAATAAGAGATTCCATTCCGTAATTGGAAAAGATCAAGTGAACGACTTCCACAAAAAGACACAAGTAGCTCAGACAGAAAGCTGATCAATGTTCAGAGTATATATGACAGCGAACGACACCAGCCACTAGTGGCCCTTACATAGCTCATACCTGCCCCCCACCCCTTGCATGCATTGAATGCACCACACATTGGACTTAATGGTAGGAATAGAAACCTCTACCTATAGCCGCGAGAGCGAACCTTATTGACAACCTCTTTCTTCGCTTTTTATTAGTCGAACCATTTCCACGAATGATCACAAGAGGGGGAAGGCAAAATACATTTGTAATTGGGCTAATTTTAGGTGAAGAGGGAAGGATAAGATATGTATGTGGGGATGCTTCTGCTGATCAAATTCCATTTCTCCATCTTCTCCATCCTTCCTAACCAGCAAGTTGGGTAGATGCCTATGCATGCATTGATTCAATCTATGCCACAAATCATACTTTTCTTGGATTTTCCCGTCATTTGCCCGAGAATGGATTCTTTGATAATCAACCGTCTTTGATTACTTCTACAAGACATCACTACTTTGCAGAATTATATTATAGTTGCATGATAGGGCTAGCTTTTAATCTTCTGCTGCTTTTGGTTACAAGGGTAGGTTTCAAAATTGCATTTTGATTCCATAATTTTAGATTGAACAGATATGTATTTTTATTAAAATTACTAATTCAAAAAAATGTATGATTTAATAAATTTATTTCTATCTCATTTAATTTTAATTAGAGTGAACTACCTTATCCTCGAGAATGATCAATTAATAAAAAAGTATTTTATTATCGTTTTCTTCATTTACAATAGGTAATGGTTCTTACCTATTCCTCTTTGTAAGGATGGATTTGGGTTGGATATGGCCATATCTGAGTCTAACCCAGATCCAAAAATCCGATCTCAAATTCTAAGATTATATCTATTTTATTTATTATATCTGTATCTGACCAAAATCCACATAACCTAAATCAACCCGATTGAATAAAATGATATAATCATATAAATTTTAATAATAAAGTAGATTAAAATTAATTTAAATAATAATTTTTTATATTTTGAAATATAATTTTATAAAATATCGTTCATTCGGAAACGATACGGGTCAGATTACCAAGATATATATCTAATCCAAATATTTTTTTTAAATATATTACATATCTAAAAAATTGGAAACTGAATCCCATCTTAAACGGTTTCGGATCAAAGATAAATGGGCCGGATTCCGATCGAATTTGTTGATATCAAGTTATTTGACCTATCCCTACTCATTTATAATTTTATATAGGGACCACCGATCTTATGAAATGTTAGGTAAGTTAATTATATGATTTTGTCATTTTCTAGATTATGGCTAGGGCATTTGAAAAGCTTGGGCGATTTTAGCTATTTATTGCATGCTGACTGGCTGAGGACAGACTTGTACCGTTGTTAAAAGTGCAAAAACACGACCGACTGCTGAGCAAACAGACAAAACCGATGGTTTTATATATCCTCATCATGGAAGGATCATTTATATGGAATATTTTTAGGCATGCCTCTTAGCCAAGGCCTTTAGCAATGTTGTGCATAATTTGGTGAACATACATACGCATTGCTGAAAAACACATGACTGCACACATAGCATCGCCTGTTTTAATAATTTAAAAACTATTCCTTTGTGATAAGTGGACGATTATTTCTATACTAAAGTGGTGATTTATTTAGGATCTTTGTTGGGTGGGATTTTAGTTGCTCATCGAGGTGAATGTGGTTGCGTAATTGAGTATTACGTTATCTGCCATACAGTTCGCCTCCTAAACTAAGTCAAATTTTTTTCTGTAGCAACTAACATATTATTTTTATAGAGTAGAGTTTAAGCATTTTGAAAATGTATTCTATAAGTCAACCCCTTTGACAACTCAACCCAGTTGAAACTCAGTTCTTTCCTATACATTTTTCTTTCTTCAGGGCCAAAAGGGGTAATTCCAGAATTTAGATAGGGCCAGAATGATGTAAAAATCATCAAAATGTATGGGCAGGCAATTACATATTTTAAGGAGACGAGCTAAATTAATCGAACTGTGCATTTCGCCAAACTTGATTGTATCGCATCTCTAGTCTCAAATATCGGGCATAGTACGCAAGATGCACGTTATATGTGAGCTATATTGTTAGAGATAGGTTTAAGTTTTGTAGACAGACTCTTGTTTGGCTAATGACATAGATGATAATGATATAATATATTAGAGACAGATTTTCGTGTTCTAAATGGACTATAATTTAAATGAGAAGGGAAACACTAAAATTCAATCACTTATTTTGTGTTTAAGATGGAACTGGAAATATATAAATAATCTCCCTCCAAGCCGTAGTAACGGCTTTCATTAAATACAGTTTCTCACATAATTATACATATATGAGATCAGACTTCTATTCACTTTCTTCTAATTGAGTATTTGTTTCGGTTCCTTTCCAAGTAGAAATGAAATCCCCAACTAAAATGATTCGATTTATTATTTTATATTTTTTGCTTTTTAATTGATTGAGCCACTTATTTTTATCAAAATGCGGTTTAAATATTAAGAGTAGATATGCCAAACATTCACATCCCCAATCACATACTAAGCTAGTGCCTTTATATTTATTGGTGGAGCTGCAACTTTTGACCACATGGAGCAAGTAATCCAGTATGACATACGAAGGACCCACCGGCCGGAAGCACTGAGATAGTGTGGCTCATGATTCGGCGTAGGGCCACCGCCATACATAGCGACCACAAATCGACAAATCCAAACATGTGAAAGGTCAACTTACTGTCTGAAAACTTGTATGCGTATATAATCTCTACAAGTATATCTGCGTTGAAACAAATCTTATATATCTCTACATAATTTAGCGGCCCTGCAAAATCTGATTATGACCATACTCGTCTTATCACTTTTCCGCCCTCTATAAATAGAGGCACCGGGCCTTCATGTTCAATCACCCATTTCCTACTCACACTTCTATGCCTTGTCCTCTCTCTCTTTCCCTATCTAATTATAATTATACATATATATATATATATATACATGCTTGTACTTCTCTACCGGGAGAAGTGGAATAAGGGTGATTCAAAGGATGTTGACAGAAGATAGAGAGCACAGATGACGAAATGCAAAGCATACCAGCATCTCCCTCCTTTGTGCTCTCTATGCTTCTGTCATCACCTAAAATGCCTCTCTCCCATTTTTTTCATCAAATCTCTTGCTCTTATTATTTACTTCCTTGAAACTAATACATAGATTTCCTTCTACAGGATCAATCTGTTATCATAGAAGACAGAACAAACAGGTACGCGTGAATATGTATTTTCAGGGCTAATTAATTTACCATGTTTTGATCACGTGGTTAACTCTGCCAATGCATGTACACTGTTGATCTCAAGCTAAGATGAAGGAAGAGAGCGTCAGAATTTTGACTTTTGTAATTCTACGGATCTAAAAGCCATGTTCCCAGAATCCCGTGGTTATTCGATGGAAGATGACGAACAAGAAATTTTGAGCATGTGGATGTGATTGCTACGTGCTAGTTGTTTCATTAGCAGTTTTACTTATTTAAGTGTCAAGTTAGATCGTCTCATCATTTGCTAGCACTACTTTTTAGTTGTAATTGCTGTGTTGTTTAGTTATAAGGTTAGCGGAGTTATATCTACAAAAAACTAGGACGCAAATGGTTCAGCTCTAAAACCTTTATCGCAAATAGCCCGTGCATGCCTGTTCTTGTTCACTGTAAACATATTTCTATTTTCACCTCCAGAGGATCGCCATGCATTATACATATTGTAATTTTTTTTCAATTCTTGCATTCAAAATACAGTAATACATTTGATATATGTGTAAATCCTTTGGCTGTCTCATGGAAGGAATTGTGAAAATTAGTAAGCATTAATCTATGTATCTATTATCTCTCTATTTATCTATATATTATACCTATAACTATGCCTTACCATATTATCTATATTTACAACTAGATTATTCATATCTATGTTTATCTATATATCTATCTCTTTTCTATTCACTTCTTTTTTTATGCGTTTCTTTTTATATATGTAATATATAAAGGGAAAGTTGGCTTCTAAATAGAGCACTTTAATCCTTCATCACTTGGGGTCTACTTAAAAATTAAAATAAGTTTTCTTCACATCAAACATAGCTGTAGCCAATTGCCACGTACTCTAATTATTTGTTCATGAGATTTGCGCTCTGTGAAGTTAATTTAAATATTTTCATATTTTCTTATAAAAGTTTATTTTAGTCAAATCACGATTTATAATTTTCTTCCCGCTTCTACTTTGTAATGGTGGATGACGTGAGTCATTTTAATCTAGTTATTCACTACTTTTATATCGTAATGCCAAATTATTCGTTGACACTTTAAAAGTTTATCATCTATTGCATTTGAGTAATCATTTGAAATGACTTTACACATGAATGTATGCTTAAATTGTCTACATACATCTCATAAACTCATATTAATATACTTCATTTGTGCATTTTTTCTCAAATTAAGTATTATTGTTCATATAAATAACTAAAGTGAGGTACAATGTCCAATGACACTGTCATCGATATCATAGAAGTGTCTCATACTACCTAAATAACATATCCGATTATAAATATGTCCCATATACACTCATTTTGTTTTTAAATATATATATTTTAGAAAATAAAAAGGTTCATAGTTGTTTTCATAGTTGTGTATACTGTACGATATAAAGTTTCATATCAACTTATTCCACATTTATTTTCTTATTATTTAACAATTATCTAAATTTTTGTATTATCTAATGGATATTCTTCTCTAGTGTCTTACTATATATTAGTACACTGTATTAACAGAATTTCTCTTACTAGATAAACCTTTTACTACTTAGTAATGATGATAATCTAGCCTTCTAAACTTGCACTTCTGACTCTTGGGTTGGTCCAATCATATCCTTAACATTTATATCTTCCACACCGTATGCACCACTAGAGTTTTAGACATCATTTTATTTAGAACAGCTGAATTAGATAGTCTTTGTGCTCTTAGAAAGTGATCTAAGGTAGTCCCTAAATATTGATTCTAATTGACAGAGCATTTGGTTCTAAGTGACAAAATACTAAAAAAACAATGCAGTTACATTCTCCTCAATACCATTTTGTACATGTCCAAAAATATTCACCGTCTAAAATATTAAAAATTTGCACTATAAAAGAATGATTAACAATTGTAATAAAATCCATCAACTTAGGGATAGTTGACTCTTATATTTTTAACAAGGTAAGGATATGTGTGCATGATTCTGTGGGATAACTGACTTTGATACCACCTATAACGATCCACCCAATCTGAGCCACGAGCCAAGTGTTACAATATAATATAAGTGTCTCGTAAATTAATATATCAATATCATAAATAAATCTATGACGGAAAAAATTAGTTAAAATTCAAATTCTAAATTATGCCATTAAATAAAATATAAGATCACAAATGTTCAGAATCAACTAAAACCTAAAGAAACGAACCAAAATCTCACTGCCATACAAGCAACCTAGAAGTAAAATAGCAAATAAGAAAAATCAATAGTCTAATAACAAAACCCTCCAGCTATCTCGAGTCTACCAATCCTTCCAGGCTCTGACCTGTAAAGACAATTCTGTGTTAGTGATAAAAACACTACATCATATAATTACAATAAGCAAATTAATATATTCAATAACATCATTAATTTAGTCTTTTAGTGATTATGAGTCTATACTGGGCTATTATTATTATGGGATGGGTGGTCATCCCATCTAGCTGCAATCTTGTGTAAGTGCACACACACTACGTGGCGCACGACTTGTAATTAGTGATGTTTGCCATTGACTCACCCTCTTCGTATCACAAGTGGAAAATGAGTTGTCTTGCATCTTTGTTCCATGTCATCCCTTTCAGCCAAGGGGCCAAATATTTAATCTTTCAACAATTTTGAAGGTGTGGCCTCTTGTCGGGTTGAGTAAGGGCCCTCGGCGCGTAGTGGTCGAATGTGGGTAAGGTCGACGAAGGCTATCAAATAGGAATATATATTATTTTGAGTAATTATACGAACTTAAAATTCTGAGGAGATACCCTCAACTACGATACATGATCCTAATGTAAATGAAACAATAAAATTATACATAAGTATAATTTTATATGAGAAAAAATGCATGTAATGATATAACTTGATTATATGATGATTAAAATTTGACAAAAAAACATGCAACACACAAAATATCAAAATTTAAATTTACAACATTCACAATAAGTACGGTGAGATAATTAATTATTCATGTGACACAATCAATTAAGTCATACCTTACCTTTTAAACTAATTATTCAAATCATAGTTCACCCTTATCCAACTATAAGATGATTATTAACTTACCAGGATGTATTTAATTACTAATATTAGTCTATTTTCCTTGATGCATTAATTATTTAACGAAAGAAATCATATTAAGATTACCACCCTAGAAATTTAGGTTACCATTTAGACTTTTGATTAATATCACACATTAATTCCTATTAAGAAGTAACTATTATTTATTCCGTTAATAATAGCTTGAATGTTTATTAATAATAATTTATTAAATTTTTACTAACACTAATTAATTATACTAAGATTTGTTAGATCGCCGTTTTTCAGTATTTAATATAGCTTGTATTAAATTTTAAACAGTATCAATCATAAGATTATTTTAAATTACTTAACTTGGTAAAAGTTTAAACTTTATTTAATCTAAGCATGTTATTACGATTCAACACTTGCGATTATTATGCTATTATATTATAATAATCCATACCATAATTTATTAATAGAACTACATAAGGTTCTTATCTTTATATTTTATTAGTGACATAATAAATATAAAATGAATGTAAACACTGAATGATAATTTAATGCTAATCTCATTTTAACTGATAAAATGTTCATTCAATAGTTATAAAACACTATACACATGAATTTACAACGTTTTAATTAACCCAACAGTTATCAATTATAATTGTGATTCAATTAATAATCAATAACTCACGATCACATATGCTTATTAACATACTAAGATCTAAAACATCATCCTTGTTACTTTAATTATTTATAAAAAATTAATGAATATATTAAAATGTCATTAATTAATTAATTAACTATAACCATTAACAAACATATATAGATCATGATTAGCTCTAATATTTACTAATGTTATCTAATATAATTAATATACAGATATCAAATGAAAACACAAAATGCTTATTTAATATTATATGACCAATTATTTATTAATAATTCTCCCACATGATCATGAATTCAAAATTCAATTACATACATAAATCATCAACACTTATAATAATAATAATAATAATCATAATAATCATAATCATAATAATAATCATAATCATAATAATAATCATAATCATAATAATGATAGTAATTTACTTATTTATAAATACTATAAAGCATGCTTTCATCCTTCTTAATAAACATAAGATAATAAACACATGATCAACCATTACTAATGTGATCACATGATTTAATTCAAGTTAATTTTAATTCATTATGAATTAATTAATATTTAATCACTCATTAATCAAACCCAAAACCAAAAAGAACACAAACACCCTAAAAATTTGTGAAATACACAAAAAATATAGATGCTTGCAGTCTAGAAATAGAATAACATGAGGGAGAGAATAAAAGGTATACTACATACTAGAGAAGATGGAGAGACTCTCTAGAAGGAAGAGATGACACAAGGGGGATAAAAGAAAACATTGTGGATGTCTACTACATGGGAAGATAAAAATGATAAAGTCTTTGTAATTTTTTACCAAATTGGCACTCCTAATCGGTTTTCCGTACTAAAAAGGATATGATAATCTAAGTTTAAATTCTACTTAAAAATTTATACCATCCTCATTTCACCAACTCACCAATAACATCCAACTACCTCAATAATGATAACAATTTACCACACAATTGGCTCAACTTATTAGATGGTTGAAATGTGAAAAGAAAAATAATAACAAAATAGAAAACGATAGTTAATAAAAACACTTTGGAAATCAAATCTCACTCACAGCTCCCAACTCAAGGCCAATGGATTCAACTTGTGGTCAAACCTTGTTTGACTAAAAAGGGGAAAATAAAAATAAGATAGAATGTAAAAGCTAGTTTGGGTTAAGATTTTACCCGCTTGTAGGTTGCCCGGTTTGGGCCACTCTCAAGTTGGTTCCAACGAGCTCGAGCCAGACCAGTTTTTAGACCAAGAGTAATGGGCCTAAATGGCCATATAAGCATGTTATGGTGGCTAAATATGTCTGACATGCATATGATAGATATAGTAGAATACGAGTTACATTATATACACGAGGTATATAAATGATTTTTTTATAAGTTAGCCATGGTTTTAAGCCTAGATTTAGGTCATTATAGCATTTAGTATCCGTTTGGGATTTTCAAGGCATCTCATTTGCATGCATCATAAAGATTTTTGTGCCCCTGTAGGCCCAACTTGATTGAGCTCAGGGTTCATGGCTTATTTAGCCTTCTTGCCTCAATTCTTGCCTATATAATCACTTTAGGACTCGAGTCAATTTTGACTTTGGAGGGTCTCGATCCAAGCTTTCGATCCACGTCAGCCCTAGCTTCACCATGTTATTTTTCCATACATTTTCCACAATTTTAGAGTTTTCCACCATTATGCCACCATCACTTTGGCTCGCCACCGGCGAGACCGTGGCCCTCCTCCGACAACTAGATCGGTACGGTCGTGACCACCTTGCGTCCAATGATTAGTCCATATCCACCGTCACAACTGGCATCGCCGCAGTCGTCGTCGATGACCTAGTTTTCATCACTATTCATCATCTGTGCCACCAAATTTTGGGTCATTTTCTAGTGTTGGCGAGTGTCTTCCGGCAAAGCTGACCACCCCGACAGCTTTCCCTCACCAATCTTCCTTTTGAGACCTATACTGACCTCCGTCGAGGCCGCAATCGGCGCTGGCGACTTGCACATGCCCGACATTGTTTTCGATTGTTTTTGGCCGTTTTTCGGTCAGCCACCAACCAGAAATTACTGATTGTCAATCCAAATAGACAAATAGCTTCCTCACTCAATGTTTGATCTTTTGAGGTCACCCATGACCATTGCCTTGGCCGCAATCGCCGCCGGTGACGTCCCTACACCCGGCGGCGATACCACCTCTGTCCAATCGTTTTCCATCCTGTCAGTGGCCGGACTCCACCGATAGTGACCACCAACATCTCCTCCTTGATGCCCCCTGTCGATCCCGATCGGCGGCCACCTAGCCGAACCGCCATGGGCGTTTTCCGGTGATGGGCACCCCCCTCCTCTCTCTCCCCCTCCATCTGTTCTTGCACAATTTTCAGTAATTTCAGAACCTATATATTAGTTTAGATGGATATCCACATGATTAGTATGTTTTGGATGTTATGATTATTTTATTATTATTATTATTATTATTATTATTATTATTATTGTTATTCATTTCTTATTTTTCGTGTATTTATTGGTTATAATCCATGTTTATGTGATTATTTATTATTAATTCTGATATATTTACTTATTAATATTAGTCTTATTTATGTTGACTAAATATTTATTTTTGTATTTACTTGCTCGCGTGTATGTTATTATTTATTTGTATTTAATTATGTATTCTTATATTATATTACTACAATATTATTAATATTCATTATTAATGAATATTGACTATTTGTTTATTTATTTATTTATAGAATTATTACTTCATTTAATTATTCAATTATTTATATATTTTCTAACACGAGTATATATGATATTTACTCATGTTTATCCCAATATTTATATAGTATAATTTTATTTAATTTTTATTATTACGAATCGATTTGTGTGCCACATGTTCAGTTATAGGTTTGTTAGCATTGTTTTCTTTATTATGATATATTGATGATATGAGCACACACCACAACATGCAACATATATAGACATTGATATTTTACTTAGCAGTGGGTTTTGATGTAGGTTACTAGGTCCAAGCTCACCGTAGATGTGTCTATGCGCTTGGAGCTTGGACGACAGGTCCGTGGGACTCTCCCTTTCTTGATCTCCGCTTGACTCCCTGCGTGTCGAGTTTAATCGTGTTTTACATGTAGGACGACATTGACAACATTTAATTAGATCCCTCCAATGTCGGGCCATTTAGTTGTGTTTTCTACACATGTTTAATAAAATTACAAGAATGAGACCCCTTATTGGTTTTCGAACTTAAGCTCTAGAAATATATTATACAAGTCTCTTCCCCAAACCTATTACAGATTTCATGAATAAGAGAGTGAGCGGTATGGAGATATATATGGACCGCACTACTACACTTTCAAACCCTGAGGTAGTGCGGTGCATGAGGTTAGTGAGTCACACAACACATTTCCGAAATTTGTGGCACTAACTTAACCATTCATTTTGCTGTTCGGGTACTGTGATGGGTGTAATATGGAGGATGTGAGGGCGTAAGCATTATATGTATGAATATGAATATTATCTATGCATGCGCATCGACACTTTTTAACTATGTTCGCTTACTGCCCAGTGTGAGGCAATTTTAATGTTTCACAAGTTTTTGTGGGTAATGAAATACCCATTTGTTAGTTTGTCCTAATTATTTTTCAGACCAATAACACTTGTTACTGACGTTTTTCATATAATATATGTAGGTCTTGTAAATCTTGAGTCGACTTTGGTAGAATGACAGATAAATGTTACACACACTAAGCTCAGCACAGTTATTTACTTTCTTAATTTGATTTATATTTGATGTGTTTTGACGTGTATTTAGCAATGTCTTATATTCTCATGACACCAAGAAGGTTGTTTCAATCTATTTTGTCAATCAAGTCTTACTGACCAACGACTTTAAACATGACTCTACTCGATCGTAACATTTCTAATTTGGTTGTTATGTGAATTGAAATTGGGGTGTTACAATTTGGTATGAGAGCCATGTCTTGGTCCATTGAGATGGAAGACTTTCATTTTGAGCCAAGTGTTTGGACTTGCCCTTAGCCAATCCGAAAAGTATTTCCTTCGGTGTTTTCTTAGTGTTTCAAATATTTGCTTAGTCAAATTTGAGCAATGCAAGTTTTAGTGTTTATAGAAATTATAAGATGAATATGAGATCGTGATTTTAGTAGATGCCAGTATGGACCTCAAAGACATGTCATGATGAGTTTAGAAACTCATCCTTCCCTTTATTGTGCCAAAGATTTGGACAACTTAACAGTGTCCACATGCTCAATCAGCTAAGGTTGAGTTGGATGGTGACGAGGAGTACCTACAACTTTGGCGACCACATTGCAGCATTTGCACATCTTTTGTATGTCACAACATCAGTCATTCCTTGGGACATGGTCTATATTGTGAGGCAGACTTATCAGAGATAATATATAGAGGGAGTTTGAAGTATGGAGACACTGAAAATCCCTAGAAAGATCCATCAGGCATAATTTGAGGCCTACTTTGGAGAACTTGGACGTTCAGACAAATCCCTGTGGATGAAGGATGTGGCTATGATAGTGGAGCCACTGAAGTACTTGGAGCACAGATAAAAGTTTGGATAGATGACTTGTGATGGACAACTTCTAGGAGATAGCAATGGATGAGGATGAGTAACGAGGTGGATCTATAGTCCCATGGACACTTCACTGCCTCCCCTCGTCCACTAGTGTATGTCTATCCCAACAGTATTGTTGGTTACTATTCACCAGACAAAGGCATGAAGACACCGAGGATAAGCGTGATTACACTTGACCACAGATTTAGATGGTTGACTAGTTCTCACTCAGTTTGCCATTACCAGATTAGTGATGGCTATTGAGAAGCAGTCAATGTTTATAGGATCAGTCACCCCAGATTGCAGGAGATAAGTGTAGGCTCAACAATGGATCACCATTGTACATGTCACCACTATGATCCAAACCCCTTTGGATCAAGCACGCACGGTTGGATAGCCTAAGTCGAGTTGATAGTAGCTACTTCTGATGAGACAAAGACATGGAGGAAGACATGTCAGAGAGAGTAGTGGGTTCATGAAATACATGATTAGGATCATATCTTTAGTAGTTGGAAGCATAACCACCGTCCGTGATGCACAACCACCATCCGAGTAGCATAACTATCGTCCGAGTTGAACAACCCCCGTCCGAGTAGCACAACTACCATCTGTGATGAACAACCACCGTTCGAGTTGCCCAACCTCCGATCGTGATGCACTACCACCGACCGAATGCACGCTACTGCCGCTCGTGATGCACAACCACCATCCGTATATTGTACTACCGCCAATTGAGTGGAGTAGTTATTGTGGACGTAAGGGCCAAGTAGTTACCTCACCCTACAGGAGGACAACTACTAGACGGTGTTGTTAGCATTGCATAGAGACCACATGTCATAGTTTCGGAGTACAATAGGGTCATAGATTGAGGACAAGATATAGCTACGATAACTCCATCTGGGCAAAGAAAAGTTAGGCGTACTTAAATATTCTGATGTGATGGCACAAGATGAACTTTGCAACTATCTTTCATACCATCACCTTGACCTGATATCGTTAAGTCAGATGTGTATTGCAAGATACTGTTAGTGATAGTCTCATATGGATGCATATGGATAGAGTCAAAAAACAAGGCAGTATGATCTCTAAATGGGATGACCACAGTGGTCAACTTGTTCAGTCAGCATGACAGCATACGTATGAGTTATAGTCAGGGTATACATATCAGATGATTAGCAAATGTTTACACATGCAGTGTGACCTTAGTCATCAAGAGGTGTTCGACTTGTATTAGAGCCTTTGGCTTAAATGGTGGGTTAGTGAGGGAGTGTCCTTTAGGGAGAGAGTGATTTCCTTATGCTTTGCCAACATGATTAGGTCCTTACCTTGAGACATAGAATTGAGCCTTGCCCTGAGTATAGGAGGTACCTTTGGTACCATTTAGGACTTAAAGTGCACATAGCCGATAGCAGACCAGTCTGGAGGAAACAACTTCACCCCAACTTGGGAGCGATGTAGAAAGGGACTTCAGTTAGACCATATTACGCTGACCAAATAGATGGACACCAGTGTATGCTCATCTTTACTTATAGCTTTGCTTGAGAGTTTACCACAATGGTAGTAGTCATGTGAGTCAAGATTAGTGCTACAAATTGGTACTGGATGGCAAGTCAGACACCATTGAAAAGCGGATGAGACACGTGTCAAACCTTACTATAAGTCCCTGTAGACTCAAGGGAAGATAATGGTTCTTTGCGTTGTTTAAATTCCATCCCTTTAAAAGTGTGTGACTGTTATGGTATCAAGAAACACGTGCCTGTTATTAGTTGATTGAGCTAGAGCCATGTAGGAGTCATCTTTTAGACTCGTCATTGATTGGTTGTTCCATAGGTTGGCCATCTGTGACGGAGTCCAATCATTATGATCTTAGAGATAGATCCATGGACCTACCAATAGTTTTGGGCCATCCAGTATCCTATACAGAGTTTTTATTACGATGATGACCGGCACAATTACCTTTACATCACAATAGATAGAGTGATGTATATACCTAGTCACCACATGTGACCTAGTTTTCATCATTGTTCATCATCACTGCCCCCACCTTTCGGTTCATTTTCTAGTGCCAGAGAGTGTCTTCCGGGAAAGCCAACCACCCCAACCACTTCCCCTCGCTGAAATTTACCTTTTGAGACCGACACTGACCTCTACCATGGCCGCGATCTCCGCCGATGACTTGCACTTGCCTGGCAGCATTTTCGATGGTTTTCGGCCATTTTCCGGCTAGCCACCAGCTGAACACCATGGACCATCAGTCCATATAGTTTCCTCACTCAATGGCCGATCTTTTGAGACCACTCATGACCATCGCCATGGCCACGATCACCACCGGCAATGTCACTGCACCCGGCAGCAATACCACCCCTTTCCTGCAAGTCAATGGCCTGATTCCGCTTATCGTCACCACCACCATATCTGCCTCAATGCCCGTTGTCGATCCCGACTAGTGGTGACCCCAGTTGCGCAGCCGTCAGTGTTTTCTGGCGACGGACACCACTGCTCCCCTCTGCCCCCCATCTGGCCAGATTTCCTATGTAGCTCCCAACATCCTATTGCCCGTTCTCACATCCTCTTGGCCATGCTCGAGTCCACCAGCCTGCTAGTTTGTGCCCGAGTCTGCAAGTCCAAGCTTGTATCCATGTCCACTAGTCTAGTTCATGTCCCCCCAGTCAACACAACCCATTTTCTAGTTAATTCAAACCGAGTTGGTTCAGCCCATTCGACTCGGTCTAATTCAGCTCAGTTTGGTCTGGTTCAACTCAGTGTCTGACAGTTTTCGTCCGTTCTTGCACCGTTTTCGATAATTTCATGAACTTATATATTAGTATAGATGCATATACACATGATTTAGCATGTTTGAATGTTATGATTATTTTATAGTTTTATTATTTTATTTATTTATTTATTTATTATTATTATTCATTTCTTATTATTCGTGTATTTATTGATTATAACATAGCCAATCCGGCTCACAAGCATTTTACGTATGGCTCGATTTGGCTTTAACTTGTGTTCGTTAACTTTGTGCTGAAAAAAATACTCGGCTCGAAATGGATAGCTTGTTGAACAATAAACAGAGCATGAGCTAAGGAGTGTTCGACTCAGCTTGGCTCAAAACTCAACCTTGATGTGTTTAAACTCAAAAAATTCTCGGCTTGACTCAGCTCATCAATACTTTGAGGTCACATTGAACTTATATAGTGTTGGAAAGAAAATTTTGATCATATATAAATTGAGCACGAGCCAAGCACAAACATTCGCCTAGCTCAAAAACATAATGAGCCGAACATGAGCCAAGCCGAAATAGCATGAATTCAAGTTGCTCGACTCATAATAAATCAAAGGCTCGTTGAGCACTCAAATAAGCTCAAACATGCTTGCCAAAAATCATGTCGAATACAAAAACATCCCTGCTCGGCTCGGCTAGTTTACTCCCATAGATTATTTATTATTAATACTGATATATTTACTTATTTATATTAGTCTTATTTATGTTTACTAAATTTTGATCCTATATAAATCGAGCATGAGCCAAGCACAAACATTCGCCTACCTCGAAAACATAGTGAGCCAAACATGAGCCAAGCCCAAACAGCATGAATTCAAGTTGCTCGACCCATAATAAATCAAAGGCTCATCGAGCACTCAAACAAGCTCAAACATGCTTGCCAAAAACCATGCCGAATACAAAAACATCCATGCTTGGCTCGGCTCGGCTAGTTTACACCCCTAGATTATTTATTATTAACACTGATATATTTACTTAGTTATATTAGTCTTATTTATGTTTATAAAATTGTATTTATTTATTTGTTTGTTTGTTCGTGTGTGTGTGTGTGTTATTATTTATTTGTATTTAATTATGTATTCTTATATTATATTATGATATTTACTCAACTTTACCCGTGTATTCATATTGTATAATTATATTACTAGTTTATGATTTGAGTATTTTTTATATTCATGTATTTATTATTTATCTAAATATCTATGAGTACATTATTTATTTATTTATTTATTATTTTTTATTATTATGCCTCAATTTATGTCTCACATTCAGTTATAGGTTTGTGAGTACTGTTTTCTATATTATGATGTATTGATGGTATGAGCACATACTACGAACATGCATCATGTAGAGCCACTAAAAAAAATACTTGTCCGCTTAGCTAAGGATAGCTCCACACACTTGGCTCAAAACAAAAGTCTTCCATCTCAATAGAGCAAGACATAGCTTTGATACTAATTTGTAACACCCCGACTTTGGTTCACCTGAGAACCGAATAAAAAATGTTACAATCAAGTCGAGTCATGTTTAAAATTATTAGTCAGTAAGACTTAATCAATAAAATAGATCAAAACAACCTGCTTGGTGCAATGAGAAGGGAAGATATTGTCAAATATACATCAAAACACATAAAATATAAATAAAAGTAAGAAAGAAATAATTCTAATGAGCTCAAGTGAGTGTAGAGTTTCTTTGTCCTCCCACCAAAGTCGACTCAGAATTTTAAGACCTACATATATAATATAAAAATTATCAGTAACAAATTTTATTTGTCTAAAAATAACTAGTACAAATTGGCAAATGGGTATTCCATTACCCACGAAAGCTTTTGAAGCTTCAAGAATGCCTTTCATTGGGTGGTAAGTAAACATGCTTAAGCAAGTACCGGCTCACATGCACGACTCATAATCATATTCATACATACAACGTTTACGCCCTCACATCTTCCATATCACCCACCACGGTAGTCGAGTGGCAAAAGGAACAGTTAAGTTAGTGATGCATTACGCATTACCCTCGTACACCGCACTACCTCAGGGTTTGAAGGAGTACTAGTACGGTCCATACATATCTCCATACCACTCATTCTCTTGTTTGTGAAATCCCTAAAAATATCTGTAGTTATATAATATGCTTAGGAAAGAGGCTTGTAACATACATTTCTAGAGCTTTAGTTTGAAAACCAACAAGGGTACTCATCCTTGTAATTTTATTAAACATGCATAGAAAACACAACTAAATGACTAGACTTCAGAGTGATGCAATAAAATGTTGTCGATGTCGTCCTACATACCAAACACAATTAAACTCGACAAGCAAGGAATTAAGCAGAGAGCAAGAGTCTTACGGACCTGTCGTCCAAGCTCCATGCATATCTACGCATCTACGCCGAGCTTGAACTTCGAAACCTATATTGGAACCCACTACTAAGAAAAATATTGGCATCTCTATATGATACTTTCTCGTTGTGTGTGCTCATACCATCAACACATCCTAATAAAGAAAACAATGCTAACAAACCTACAACTAAACACCTAGCACGTAAATCGAGACATAATAATAATAAATAACAAATAAATAATTCAACCAATAAATATACTCATAGATAATTAGGTAAATAATAAATACATGAACATAAATAATAATCCAACCAGAAAATAATAATATAATTATACTATATAAATACATGACTAAATACGAGTAAATATCAAATATATTAGTGTTTGTAAAGATATAAATAATTAAATAAACAACCAAATAATTAATTAAATAAATCATAGATAAATAAATAAATAAATAAATGCCTAATATTAATTAATCATGATGACTAATAATATAAATATCAAATATATGAGCATACGACTAAATATTTATAAATAATAACACGAGTAAGAAAATAATTAATAATCAATCAATTTAATAAATAAAATAAGATAAACATGAACAAAAATAATATTTATGTAAAATACATTATGGTTAACAAAAATTAGTCACATAATCATTTATCATAGTCAACAAATATTTATGGAAAATGGGCTGAGTTGGCTGAGTAGATCTGAAATGGACGTGTGGACTCATACATGGGCTGGCGGATTGGTGGACAAGATCCAACAGGTGGATGTGGTCGCGGGCAGGCAGACAGCGAACTAGGCAAATGGGCCGAATGAGGCGGTGGGTGCCCGCCGTCGAAAAAGGTCGACGGCGCCGTGGCTGGGTTCGCCGCTGGTGACAATTGAAAGTAGGTGTCAACGTGAGTCACTGATGGTGACGATCAATGGAATTTGTCACTGGCTAGCTGAAAAATGCCTGGAAAGTGGCAGTATCGCCGTTGGGTGCTACGATGTCGATGGCGGCAATCGCAGCCACAACAGTGGTCATGGCTACTCTTAAAATCTAGATCTCAGAAAGATGAAGCTTTTGGGGGTAGTTGGCTTCACCGAGGATAGTCCCCATTGCTGGAAAATGGCTCGAAAGGGTGGCGGTGGCAGAGGAAAACAACTCTGAAAACACAGCTGCCAGTGGCGGCTCTGGTTACGATAGTGGGTACGAACTGATAGCCGGCCGCGAGGTCGTCATGCTCGTACCGATCCGGTGCCTGGGGGTGAGGCAAAAGTTTGCTAGTGGCGAGCTAAAGTGGTGGTGGCATTAAAGGGCGTAACTCTAAAAATCATTGGAAATGTTTGAAATATACATGAGATTAAACAAGGGTTGACATGGACGGTTCAGATCTTGCCATGTGGCACAATCTGAACGTTTGACAACTCATGATCTGGTAGGACCCACCTATGGGTGTATGCAATATACATAAGGATGGACAGCTATGATCAAGACCTTCGAAAGTTGAAACTGACTCGAGTCCTAAAAGTTATTCTATACGCAGGAATCGAGGTAAGAAGGATAAATGGGCCTCAAACCGTGAACTCAATCAAGCTAGGCCTGCAAGGGCACAATCAAGTAATCCAAAATTCTTATGCTACATGCAACTGAAATACCCAAAAAATTCCAAACGGACACTAAATGCTGTAATGGCCTAGATCGAGGCCTAAAATCCTAGCTAACTTATGAAAATCCAATGTATACCTCATGTATACACTGACAACTCATGCTCTATTATATCACCACTGAAACTATCATATACATGTCGGGCATAATCAGCCTCCATAAAATGCTCACATGGCCATCTGGGCCTCATACTCCCATTCTTAAAATTACTCTGGCATGAGCTCGCTCGAACCGACTCGATACTGACCCGAACAGGGCAAAACTAAAATTAGGTAAAACCCTAACCTAAAAATGGGGTTTTACGACCTCTCCTTCTTATAAAAATTCCATCCTCAGAATTTCTAACATCAAATGTGATCAAAGGGCTCAACTGAAGTTGTCATCTCATTGGCAAACTAGTTGCTCCGCCTCGAAAGCTAGTTGCACATGGTTCAAATAGACCAACTTGATGCTAGATCCCTAAACATTGACAAAGCTCACTACCGCCTTAATAATCTGACTAGACATAGTATACTAGATTGAATAATCTGGTGAAACATGCCATATATGTTGAAACCATATGACTGGACTAGCCTTACATGTTGGAATTGTCTCGTTGGACTTGCTCTTAGGGTCACTGCAAACTACCGGGACTGAAATACAATGACCATGTTAGACTATTGTCAATAACATGCAAGTATACACGGTCAAAACAAGGAATATGATGATAAATTAGAGTATCATTCCCACAAAGAGACGAATTTACTTAAATTAATTAAAGAAAATAATATTAAGAGAAAAACAAAAATAATTGACTTAACTAAATCTAAATAATAACTTTAAATAAAAGAAGAAGTTAAAATGATAAAATTCATTCTATAGTTGAATTTCCCTTAACATGAATTTAATATTCATTAAATCTTCCTCTTATTTTTTATTCCCTCAAATTATCGATCTAGGATAATTATATAACATGGTGGCTCCCGATCCTTCATGCTTCTATTATTTTGCCTCAATTTCTACCTCCCGGTGATAATTGATTAATCAACAAAATAATGCATTAAGATTTGCCTTACAATTGCATACGGTGTTGTGTATATCCCGACCCCAACGACAAACAAGTCAAAAGACTCGTCGTATGATGAATTACCAATGACTAATCTAATTAATTTCTCCCGAAATCTAATTAAACCTTGTGATCAAAGAAATATGTGATCAATCTATTCTTAGCATTAAGAATATGATAATTCAAACAATCTGATCGAATAAAAGAGTAAAAGCTTGAAATAAATTCAATTAAATCATGTTAAGTTCCACTCATCTCTAAAACGAAATAAAAGACTACTCCATAATAAAAGTAGAAAACAATATAAAAAGGAAACTAATTTTTACTATGAAAGAAAAAGAAATTACAAAAACTAAAACTACTTTTTTCACTACACTTCGAAGCCAAGAGATGAGATATGATCAACAACAAATGACCACCCCTTTATATAAAAGTGGAGATACAAGAATTCGAAATGAGTGTTCACAAATTGATGTATTCTAATTAATTATAATGTCCCTTCAAGTTTCCAACCGTTCGACTCCTTTGAACACCATGAATTGTAGCCATTGGGTGGAGCCAAGTATCATGACCACTAAATTCCAAAGCTTAATTTATTCATCTTTTTCTACATTAAAACATCAAAATTAAGCATATATAATAAAATATTAATTAACTAAAAAATAAAGTAATATATTACTTAATTAATAATGTTTATACCCGGGAAGTACAAAATAATATTAAAAACATGGGAAAATATTTTATATTTTAAATACTTAAGACACCCCAAATTTAAACTTTTGCGCGTCCCGAGCAAAATATCATAACAAAGAAAATTTTACTACACAAAAATACTTAGTCCTCATTATGTTCTCATATGATTCTTAATCAAACTATCTAAAGAC
>JAURVB010010105.1:0-26027 GCA_033002965.1 Piper betle | reverse complement strand
GGTGCAGTCGGTGGATGATCCAGCGAATTTCCCACGAATCCAATTTTCTAGCAGTTCTGGCGGTTTTCCGGCGGATTCTAGGGATTTTCTGGCAATGATTCGGGACGGGGCAATCAGCGGGTCTATCGGCACCAACTCGACGAGCTGGGTCCAATGGTGGTGTCAAAGAAAGCAGGCGCGGTGGCGATAGCCGTCGTCGGCGGTGTCGAAAATGGGTGGCGGCGGCGGCGTGCTCCGATCGGGGATGCGGCCGGCCTCGACGGCGGTCGGGATGATGGGGGAAACGTCGGCGACGGCGAGAGGGTGGTCGTCGGGGTCACAGCAGCGGCGGAGCGGCCTGGATAGCGGCGAATCGACGAGGGAGCACGTCGCGGCTTGTGGGGCAATTCCGGCGTCGCTGGCGGCGAGACGGTGGCCGGGGTGGGTTGTGGCGGCACGGCGACTGCACGACGGGGCAGGGCGGCATTGATCAGCGGCTGCACGACGTCGGCGGCGGCGGCGGTGGTGACGAGCATGAGGGACGGCAGTGGGTAGGGTTTTGGAAGGGGGGAAGTGTCGGGAATGGAGAAAATATACTCCAGTGGCAGTTTCGTAATTAAGTATTGACTCGATTCCTACTCGAGTCAAAATAATAACTAGTTCTTAATAAATTCTTAAATAAATCTAGAAAAATATGGAAAAATTCCATAAAATAAAACAAACACAACAACGCCCAAATGGCATGCTCTATAACTAATAACCCACCCGAATATAATCCAACGCGTTCTAATGCGTTATTCGGCCTAAAACTATTTCTACGATCAAACATATAAAAAGAAAAAAAGTACTGCATACTTTCATATATCATGATAACTCATTTCTCACCATCTTCTTGACGCTATCATCATATATTCAGGTATACCTGACTCTCATTGCTCATAACTCACAGCTGGCCTCGAATCAGCACGTGGTTCATGAAACTAACTCGACTCGAACCAACAGTCGAACCGACTGGTTCGGTAATGTAAAACCCTGACTCAAGTCATGGGTTTTACAGTAGTATTTGCTTTGTAAGTGTGGCAACAATATCTATATGGAGTTAGATTTGAAGTGTTCACATATCACAAAAACCTAAAGTACATGTTCACACAACAAGATTTGAATTTGAGGCAAAGGAGATGGTTAGTGTTTATGAAGGATTATGACTTAAATATTTCATATGATCCAAGGAGATGTTGTAACGCAAGCTCTAAGTAGAAATCCATTGAAGTAATTATCCAATATGATGGATAATCAATCGAAGAGAAGATATCATAGAAGTGAATCTAGTATGCAAGCTAAACTCATTAATGGAAAACATGAGAATTTCTAATGACCTTGTGGATAGAATTAAGTGGCTCAAACTGATGATGAGGAACTACAAAAATTGCTTACTTCTTTGGAATTAGTGCAAAAAGGAGATGATAAAGACATTGGATTTAAAGGTATATTATGTGTACCACTTAATGAGGAGCTAAGGGATGAAATCTTACAAGAGGTACATCATGCTAAGTACACCATTCATCCAGAAGTGATAGAAATGTACCAAGACATGAAAATGATGCATGGGTGGTCAGTATGAAAAAAGATGTGACTGAAATTGTGGCTAAGTGATTGGTGTGTCAAAAAGTAAAATTTAAGCATCAAAGGCCTGGAGGACAACTTCAACCACTGGAAATTCTTAAGTAGGAAAGGGAAGACATCACTTATGATTTTGTAGTTGGATTGCCAAAGGTTAGAAAGAACCATGATGCAATATGAGTAGTGGTCGACCGACTAACAAAACTAGCTCATTTCAAACCGGAAAGTATGAATATGAACATGCAACAATTGATAAATCTTTAGAAGGACAAAATAGTGAATATAGTGAAATTACATCTATTGCATTAGACAGAGATCCAGGGTTTACTTCAAGAGTGTGGAAAGATTCTTAGGATGCTATGGGCACAAAATTGAAGTTTAGCACGACATTTCATTCTTAGACTGACGAACAACCAAAGAAGATGATTAAAGTGCTAGAAGATTTGTTGAGATCATGCATACTTGATTGACAAAGAAGTTGGAAAGATTACCTACCATTAGTGGAGTTTGCCTATAGCAATAGTTATCAATCCATAATTGCTGTAGCACATTTCGAAAAGCTTTATGGAAGACCTTACAGATCACCTTTTTGTTGGCTAGACAATAAGGATCCAGTGATAGTTGAACCGGAATTCATCGAGGATGCAGCAAGACAAGTGGAGTTGATTAAGAAACGAATGAATGAAGCTCAAGATTGACTAAAGTCATGTGATGATCTAAAAGAAGTCCTATGGAATTCAAGGTCGGGGAGACAATTTTCCTGACGATATCACCAATCAGAGGTGATTAGATATGACAAATCAAGGAAGCTAAGTCCGAGATATGTAGGACCATTTGAGGTTCTCAAGAGAGAAGGTGAAGTTGTCTATCAGCTCTCAGTACTACCTAAATTTATTGTAGTTGATGATGTTTCATATATTGATATTAATGAAATATATTTCTGATCCTTCCATAAGATAGATTACAAAAATCTAGAAATCAGGGATGATATGTCATACATTGAGAAGCCTATGATAATTCTAGGTAGGAAGTAAATAATGTTGAGCATAAAGACATTCCCTATGGAGAAAGTCTTGTGGGGGAACCATATACCGGAAGAAGCTACATGGGAGTTGGAGTCTGAAATGGAGGAGAAATATTTAGAATTATTCAAGTAAATTTCGAGGACAAAATTTCCCTATGGGGGAAAGGATGTAACTTCTTGTAATTTAATTACTTTTATTAGTGTGACAACCTCTATTCTAACATGCATAAATCCTATAAAGGTTATTACATGTGTCATCATCCAAATGAGAATGCTAACATATTTAACATATAATTCCAGAATTATAAATATATCATAATATGAACATGCTAAATAATAATAATATAAGTTGATCAATCATGTTCCATCAATATCACAAATACATATGTCTATATGTCATAAAATATACTACTAATATAATAACGGTCTTAGGAAAGGTCCACTCATAAATACTAAAGCAATAAATTAAAACTAAGACTAATGCTAAGAGTCTACATCCCGTTGCTCCTATGCTCTAGTTCCTGTGTACGAGCAAACATGTCCACTCAATATCTCAAAAAGTACTGAGTCTACTACTTAAATATGCAGTAAACAAAAAATAGGAAAATAAGGCTAATCTCAATCAACACAACACGATAAAGTCGGCTAATCATTGATCAAGAATAATACTTTGCAATAACAAACATGTATAACATTTTACTTACCATCTATAAAATAATTTATGTAACTTAATTATTCATCCTTGACACTTAGTTAAATTTCACCATTTTGATTAACTAGTTAATCTAGTAGTTTCTTACAAGGCTTAAAAAAACAATAATACTACTTAGTTAAATTGACTAGAAAACATTGAATTAAATACCCTTTTAATTAACTAGCTAGTCTTAGTAAATAACTGTGAAGAATCAGCTAAGTCCTTTGCCTATATGATCTATAGAGATCGGCTCCTTGAGACAGAAGACTATGTGAAAACTTACTTAGTTCCTTCATCAACCTACGTTGACTTCACAAAGTAAAACTGAACTAGCTGTTGGCCTTTCAACCCCTAGGGTCCTGCCTTAATAGTTTAAAATATAACATCTCAAGAAAATTATTATACTAGCTGTAGACCACTACTATACATAAATACATGGACATCTAGACGCCTATTCTATTTTAACTTTGCACCTAGGTGCGATGTTGAGCTCCGAATCTATCTCCTAGAGAAGAGCAATCTAGAAAATGCACATCGTAAACCACAAGTGATCACGTGCACTATTAAGACAGTGGCCTGTGTTGCTAGGGTAACGATCATTACTTAAGGGAGATGCGACATACCCTGTGGGGTAAAATGTATGTTCAACTAGTTAAACTAGCATACCTTGGTATGTAAAGAAAGTTGAAAACTAGTGCCTAGGCACTTATGTTATACAAAACATACAATATGTTGATTTAATGTAGCAATTAAAGGATAAAGATTAAATTAATCACACAAAACTTAGAATTATAAAACTCCCATAACAACGACTAATTAAGGACCTCATCTGTAATACCCCGATTTTGGTTCACTTAAGAACCGAATCAGAAATGTTACGATCGAGTCGAGTCATGTTTAAAGTTATCAATCGGTACGACTCAATTGATGAAATAGATCCAATAACCTTCTTGGTGCCATGAGAATGGAAGATATTTTTAAATAAATATTAAACACATCAAATATAAACAAATACAATAAAGTAAATAACTGCATTGAGCTCAAGTGTGTGTAGCGTTTATTTATCTTCCCACCAAAGTCAACTCAGGATTTGCATGACCTACATATATTATATGAAAACCGTCAGTAACTAATGTTATTGGTCCGAAAAATAACTAATACAATCTTACAAATGGGTATTCCATTACCTACAAAAACTTATAAAACTTCAGCATTGCCTCACATTGGGTAGTAAACAAACATACTTAAGAAATTGCCAGCTCGCATGCATGACTCATAATCATATTCATACATACATACAGCGCTTACTCCCTCACACCTTCCATATCACCCGCCCTGGTACTCGAGTGGCAAAAGGAACAGTTAAGTTAGTGCCACAATTCAAGAAATGTGCTACATTGCGTAGTACCATCATACACTGCACTACCTCATGGTTTGAAGAAGTACTAATGTGATTCATACATATCTCCATACCGCTCAATCTCTTATTCACGAAATCTGTAAAAATATGCTTACTCATATAATATGCTTAAGAGAGAGGCTTGTATCATATATTTCTGGAGCTTCAGTTCAAAAACCAACAAGGGATCTCATCCTTGTAGTTTTATTAAACATGCGTAGAAAACACATCTAAGAGACCCGATAAGAAAGGGATGAAATAAAACGCTATCGATGATGTCCTACATATAAAATATGATTGAAATTGACACACAAGGAATCAAGTAGAGAGGGAGAGTCCTATGGACATATGGTCCAAGCTCGAAGCACATCGTCACATCTACGGTGAACTCGAACTTTGTAACCTATATCGAAACCCACTACTAAGTAAAATACTAACATCTTTATATGATGCATGCTCGTGGTGTGTGCTCATATCAACAATACATCCTAATAAAGAAAACAATGCTAACAATCCTACAACTAAATACCTGGCACACAAATCAAGACATAATAATAATAAATAAATAAATATACAAAGAAATGCACTCATAGATAATTAGATAAATAATAAATATATAAACATGAACATAAATAATACTCTAATCGTAAAATAAGAATATAATTACGCTATCTAAATATACAAGTAAACACGAGTAAATATCAACATATATACGTATTAGTAAACATATAAATAATAAACAAATAGATATAGAATAATTCAATAAGTAAATAAATATTTAATACTCATTAATCATGAATATTAATCAAATCATAGTTATAAAATACAAGAATATATAATTAAATACAAATAACTAAAAACATACTCATAACGAACATATAAATAAATATACATAATATATATATATATATATATATATATATATATATATATATATATAGAAAAGCGAGTTTGTGATAGAGCACAGGCTCCCTGCCTGTGCTCAAATTAGTTTCCAGCCGTTGGATAGTGATCCAACGGCTAGAAATCATTCCCCTCCCTTCCCCCCTCCTCTCCTCTCCCCGAGTCCTTTCCCGGCGGCCTTCGCAACGCCCCCCTCGGCCCCGCCGCGCTCCCCCGCCCGAGCTGATTTCCGCACCGCTGCCCCGCGCGTCTGCCACCCCCACCTGGCTGTGCCCACGGCCGCAGCTGCTGGAAATCATTCCCCCTCCCTTCCCCTTCCTCTCCTCTCCTCGAGTCCCATCCCGGCACACCTTGCAACGCCCCCCTCACCCCCGCCGCGCTCTCCTCTGCGGGCTGATTCCCACGCCACTGCACCGTGCGTCCGCCACCCCCCTACCCGGCCGCAGCTGCAACCGCGCACCGGCCAGCCGCTGCCCCCACCCCCTGGCCATGCTGCGGATCCTCCCTGCCCTCACCCAAAGCTGCAGCTCCCCTCCCCCACCCGGCCGCCGCTGGGTGTCGACCCTCCGGCCCACTCCCCCTCCCTGGCCCCCGGCGGCAGACGCAGGCACCCTGCATCTACCCCCCCACCCCCTGGGCACCCCCTTGCATCCCCCTCAGCAGTGCCAAGGCCCCGCCCACCGCCCCCCCCCCCCACGGCCACAAACGTGGGCCCCCCCACCCCCCCATGGACAGCGGCGTGGTCGCCGGCAGTGGGTCGTGTGGCAAAACAGAGAGGGGAGGGGGAAGAAAAAGGGGGAGAAAACAGAGGAGCAGTCGATGGCAATTTCGTAATAAAAACTTGACTCGGTCGCGACTCGAGTCAATATCACGAAATGAATTTAAAAAATAAAGTAATTTTGTAATAAAAATTTGACTCACTCTCAACTTAAATCAATTTTATGAAATAAATTATTTTTTTAAAATAATTTCATAAAATTGACTTGAGTGAGGATCGAGTCAAGTTTTTATTATGAAATTATTTTATTTTTTAAATTTTATTTCATAAAATTAACTCGAGTCAGGATCGACTCAAGTTTTTATTACAAAATTATTTTATCTTTTTAAAATTCATTTCATAATATTGACTCGAGTCGAGATCGAGTCAAGTTTTTATTACAAAATCTTTCGTAACAAAAACTTGATTCGGTCCCGACTCAAGTCAATATTACGAAATGAATTTTAAAAAGATAAAATAATTTTGTAATAAAAACTTGATTCGATCCTGACTTGAGTCAATTTTATGAAATAAAATTTGAAAAATAAAGTAATTTCGTAATAAAAATTTGACTCGCTCTAAACTTAAATCAATTTTATGAAATAAATTATTTTTTTTAACAAATAATTTCATAAAATTGACCTGAATGAGGATCGAGTCAAGTTTTTATTATGAAATTATTTAATTTTTTGAATTTTATTTCATATAATTGACTATAGTCAGGATCGACTCAAGTTTTTATTACAAAAATATTTTATCTTTTTAAAATTTATTTCGTAATATTAACTCGAGTCAGGTGCTGAGTCAAGTCTTTATTACGAAGGATTTTGTAATAAAAACTTGACTCGATCCCGACTCAAGTTAATATTACGAAATGAATTTGAAAAAGATAAAATAATTTTGTAATAAAAACTTGAGTCGATCCGAACTCGAGTCAATTTCATGAAATTATTTTTTTAAAAATAATTTATTTCATAAAATTGATTTAAGTTTAGAGCGAGATCAAATTTTTATTACAAAATTACTTTATTTTTTAAATTTAATAATATTGATTCGAGTCGGGACCGACTCAAGTTTTTATTACTAAATTGCCATTGACTGCTCCTCTATTTTCCCCCCTGTTTCTTCCCCCCTCCCCTCTGTTTTGCCACGCGACCCACCGCCGGCGACCTCGCCGCCGTCCATGGGGGGTGGGGTGGGGGGAGGGGGGCGTCGGCCAGGCCTTGGCGCTGCCGAGGGGGATGCAAGGGGGTGCCCGGGGGTGGGGGGGTAGACGCGGGGGTTCCTCGTGTCTGCCGCCGGGGGCCGGGGAGGGGGGAGTGGGCCGGAGGGTAGACGCCTGGCGGCGGCCGGGAGGGGGAGGGGGAGCTGCAGCTTTGGGCAAGGGCAGGGAGGCGCCGCGGCGCGGCCAGGGGGTGGGGGCATGGGCTGGCGGGTGCGCGGCTGCAGCTACGGCAGGGGGCGCGGCCGGGCGGGGGTATGGCGGATGCATGGGGCAGCGGCGTGGGAATCAACCCCCTACGGGGGAGTGCGGCGGGGCCGAGGGGGGGGTTTGTAAGGGGCACCGGGAAGGGATTCAGGGAGAGGAGAGGAGGGGGAAGGAGGAGGGAGGAATGATTTCCAGCAGCTGCGGTCGGGCGGGGGGTGGCGGATGCGATGGGCAGCGGCGCGGGAATCAGCCCGTGCGGGGGAGCGCGGCGGGGCCGATGGGGGGCATTGCAAAGGCCGCCGGGAAGGGATTCAGGGAAAGGAGAGGAGGGGGAAGGGAGGGGAATGATTTCCAGCCATTGGATACATACTCCCTTTTTCTCATATGTATATATATATATATATATATATATACACGGACAATTTAATAAACATACTAATACTAAAATTCATAAGTAAATATAATGTTAATAATAACAAATAATCATATAAACATTCATCATATATGATAAAAATATAAATAAAAATAAATAAATAAATAATTAATTAATTAAATAAAACAATAAATAAAGAAAAGTCATCATTACATCAAATCATGCTAAATCGTGTGAATATGCATCTAAACTAATGTAAGGGTTCTCAAATTACCAAAAATGGTTGAGAAACCGCTGAAAACAGGCTAAATGAGACCGAACCATGTTGAACCATACCAAACCAAAAGTGCTGAAGCAACCCAGTCTAGAAAATGGGTTGGGTTGGCTGGGCGGACATGAAATGCATGGGCGAACTCAGACATGGGTTGGTGGCTGGCAGATTGGGGCATGGTCAGGCGGACGTGGCCGCGGGCAAGTGGACGCGGTTGGGGGTGGTTGTGCCGGTCGCTAGAATACGGCCATGGCGGCGTGGTGGAGGTTGCCGTTGGTCGCTATTGGAAGAGGGGAGGACAGGGAATGTGATGGTGATGACAGTCGGAGGCGTTTGGCCATTGGCTGGCCAGAAAATAGCCGAGAAAGGGGGGATCGCCGTCGGGTGCAGCGACATCATCGGCGGCGATCGCGACCATTGCGGTCATTGTGGGTTGTTTCAAAATCTAGATCTAGGCAAGATGAAGTTGTGGTTGTGGTCACATTAGCCGACCGATGACTGGGACTACGCTGGTGGTCATGAGAGGTACAACTACAAAGCCGGCTGTGAGGGGTCATGGGGGTGCCGGTCTGGTGGCCGGGGGCGATGCGGAGACTCACCGGTGGCAAGCCGAAGTTGTGGCGGCGCTAAAGGGTGTAAATTTTGAAATCATGAAAGATCTTTGTAAATCAATGGGTGAAGATAAAGCAGAGTGGATGGCTCAAATCTTGCCACATGGCACGATCAGGACGTCTAAGAACTCGTGGTTTAGTAGGGCCCATTTATGGGTACATGCACTATATATATGGACAAAAAACTCATATCAAGCCCGAAGTCCAAACTTACTTGAGTCATAAAATTGACTCTATAGGCGGGAATCGAGGCAAGAAGGGTAAATGAGCCTCGAAACCCTAAACACAATCAAGATGGGCCCATAGGGGCACAATCTAGTAATCCAAAATTCCTATGCTACATGAAAATGAAATACCCAAACATCCCAAACAGATGATAAACAATGCAACTACCTAGATCTAGGCCTAAAATCGCGGCTAACTCATAAAAATCATATGTATACCTCATGAATACACTATTAACTCATACTCTACGGTATCATATCTGAAAATATCATATGCATGTCGGGCATACTCAACCTCCATAACATGTTCATATAGCCATCTAGGCCCCATACTCATATTCTGAAAATTAGTTAGGCTTGAGCTCGCTCGAACCGACTTGATACTGGCCTGAACAGGGAAAAACTAAAATCGGGTAAAACCCTAATCCAAAAATGGGGTTTTACATCATCAGCTTGCTAATGAGCTCTGAGTCTCAACTACCCATACTACCACTACTGTGAATAATAATTAGCATGTATTGCTATCAAAATTAGTCTAACCATGTCTATATGATGTGACATGGCATATGCAATGTTTATAATTGCATACAACACACTATAGGCATCAATAATATGTGAACAACATCATAAAATCATTCAACACTACTTAACTATTCATAAACATAGCATATGTCAAACAAAAACATGGAAAAAAAATCAAATATTAGGTTTAGGACACGAGAGCCACGGTGCTGGCATCTCTGCTTTTGATTTCGCAACTATTTAGAAGTTTAGACATGACAGATGGGGCGCTGAAATCCCGGCCATTGAGTGTCGTGGTCCTGCTTCACGTAATCAATTTCTCCTTTGCAAAGTGCCGTGGTGCTACAATCCCGGCTAGGGAGTGCAGCGGCGATGGCGCTTGGTTTTCTATTCCAAATTAGGTTATCTTTTTTGCTTTAAGTCCGAATTTTATTAAACAAAATTAAGATTTTAATACTCTCAAAATATTAAACAATGGGTTATAACAGATTTTTAATCTAATATAATTTGACTTACTTTTTCATGATATTATTTTGAGAAAGACATGCAAAACCATGGTGAAAATGTTCTAAATTCATTATTTTTTTCAAAACTTGATTCTAAAACATAGTTAAATCATTATAATTACATGTAAATTTTATTTGCAGAGATTTTAAACATGAATTAGCACCTTAAACAATGTTCTAACAAGATATACAAGCATTGAGCTTGATAACAAATATGTAGATCTCATAAAAGATCATCAAAACATGAAACGTGATCAGGATGCATGAATGTACACTATTTATATATTTTTGTTAAGATTACTAACCTCTTTGTCAGTGAAAATGTAATGACCCCAATTTCCTAACGTGCATAATACCTAAATTTGGGTCATTCCTAGCATAATCTTTTAACACACATGCATAAACATAAATAATGATCACGGTGGAATAATTATATTGAACTGATCAGCACTTGCATCCATATAAAACCAAGTTAGAAATCCAAACTTACATTACATAACCATCTAAGTACCACTCCACAAAAGTTTACTATTCTTTCTTATTAACGTGCAAATAATAGAAATAAAATCCTAATTATTGAGTCTTCTCATCCCATCGATCTTTAAGTCTCTTGTACATGCGTACAAAGAAAACTTTGTATGCTCAGAACCTAATACAAGGGTACTGAGTCCACTACTTACATATGTAGCAACCATAATAGGAAAATATGTTTTAACAATATTCATTTAAAAATGATGGAATTACTGAATAAACATCATCCATACATTACTAACTTAAGTATAACATTCATGAATTGAATATATGTAAAACCCCCGTGACTCGAGTTAGGATTTTACGTTACCAAACTAGTCGGTTCAATCGTTGGTTCAAGTCAAGTCAGTTTCATGAACCGCGTGCTGAGTTGAGGCCAGCCGTGAGTTATGAGCGATGAGAGTCAGGTGTACCTGAATATATGATGATAACGTCGAGAAGATGGTGAGAAATGAGTTATCAGAATATATGAAAGTATGCAGTATTTTTTTTCTTTTTATATTTTTGATCGTAGAAATAGTTTTAGGTCGAATAACGCATTAGGACACGTTGGATTATATTTGGGTGGGTTATTAGTTATAGAGCATGCCATTTGGATGTTGTTGTGTTTGTTTTATTTTATGGGATTTTTTTTCATATTTTTCTAGATTTGTTTTAGAATTTATTACGAACTAGTTATTATTTTGACTCGAGTCGAGAATTGAGTCAATACTTATTTTCGATTTTGCCATTGGAGTATTTCACCTCCTTTCCCCACCCTTCCCCACCCAAACCCTATCGCGCTTGTGCTCGTCGCCAACGTCACACTGCCGCCGATCTTCGCCGCCCAGCTTTGCTGTGCTCGGTCGCCGTGCCGCCCCGACCAACCTCGGCCATTGTCTAGCCGCCACGACGCCGGAATTGCCGCATGAGCCGCGACACTCTCCTTGTCGATTCGCCGCCGTCCGGGCCGCGCCGCCGCCATGACCTCCACGACCACCCCTGACCTCCCCGACGTTTCCCCCTTACCTAGCACTACCGTCGAAGCAGGCCGTGGGCCTGATCGGAATGACCGACCGCCCCGACCAAACTCAACGCCGCCGCCGGCGGTCATTGCCACCGCGGCCACCCTTGCCGTCACCACCATTGGGATGAGCTCGCCGAGCCGGTGCTAACCCTTACCCCGATTGCCCCACCGGAACAGTCATCGGAAAACCGTCGGAAGTTGCTGGAAAATTGGATTCACCAAAATTCGATCGGAACTCACCTAATCTTCCGCCAAATCCCCCGATTGAACCATATCGAACTTCAGACGCCATAGGGTGCAGAATTCGAGCCACGAATCACACGATGTATAATTTATTTTAACTTAATTATTTAAAAGTATTGATTATTAGAATTGCATGCTAGGATTGGTGAATTGCGTGTTATAATTATATGTATAAATGTAGAATTGATTAAGGATAGCATATGAAATTTGTTTGATTGAGCGGTGTTAAAAATGGAGGCTAAGAAACTAATTAGGGTACCTAGGTAATGATCATGAACTAATGCAAACTAACCTAAGTAGATTTGCTAGAATTGATATAGGTTGATGTGTGTTGATTGAGGCGTGATGGATGTATGTCTGATATAGGATGTATGACTGCATCATGAACGGGCGTTAGTATTTAGTTTCAATGTGTAGGTACGGAGTAGGAGCTCACCGCCTAGGCACCAGGTCACGCTTGGAGCTTCTACCAGGACTATTTAGGACTCATTCTCTATTTTTACGCTACTCTATTGTGTATTTGATTTATCATGTGCAGGACGAGTTAAGTGGCATTTTATCGGATCCCAATTAACTCGGGCCATTTAGCCAACAATTTTCCGGATTAATAACCCTCAAGGATGAGATCCCTCGAGTTTGTTTTCGAACTTCAGATCCAGCTCCCATATGTGCCCTGATGAGAGTTCTTGAGGATGTATATGGTTTTCATTCAATAGGAGAGTTTGCTCTCTTGTGCCAGATTGATATTAGTTATTTTCTGGGCTGGTAACACTCATTACTGACGGTTTTTCTATATATATGTAGGTGAGGAATGCGAGGGATGACAAGCTGTCGGGACTGCGGAGGAGCAGCACGGAACTGCGCACACATGTACCTGCCACGTGTAATGTATAATGATGGTGTGTTAATGCTGTGTGAATGATAATTAGAATGTTTTTGTCTTGATAAATTGCTTCTTATGAGATGAGCGGATAATTGTGAATGAGTAGGGAGCCTTGGAGTTCAGACTCGGCTCAGATGAAACGAAAGAGATAATGACTGAATGCCATAGTAGATTGTTATATTTTATCGTATTTTGATAAAATATTTATATACCCTTGTTGTGGACAGGTTGGCCCCTATTGCAGTTTTAGGGGAGATTCTGTCCATTTTTCCGTAAGTATTAATGAATTTTTATTTAAATTTCTTGCTTGTTGAATGGTTTTGTTTTGCTTGCATATCATCACATGCATGTAGGACTCCGTTAGAACCCAATTGTTCTCATTCATGCATCTCATGGTTGCATCCCCATCTTAAGATGCCGAGGGCAGATCCGGGTCGGCTTAACCGAACCAGTGCATTAGCGAACGGTTCGGTCGCCGGTGACATTTCCAGGTTAGTTCACGGGTGAGCCGAAACGGGGTGTTACAATATAACTTAACTTGAACCAACTAAATTGATGTAATAGCATAAAGTAATGCTTAATTTAACATTAGTATAACATGTTATCATTTATAATATTGTAAGATAACATAAAGCAGCTAAACAGTTAACTATTAATTATTTGATTTCTTTCTCAAACCATTAGTAAGCTAACTTCGATGGAAAAGTGAAAACATGTCTACTAGTCCTTGTGATATAGCCAACAATCAATTATTTAGTAACTCCTTGAGATATAGCTATTAGAAAACAAATAAAATAGAACACTATGTAGCCTTAGAAAACTAAAAAAGTGTAGGCTATTCCTTTCAACGTAGCCTACATTTGTTTATAAACAATTAACTACCACTTGTGGTATAATTATTTGAAAACCAAAATAACAATGAAAATAAAGTTTGATCCTTCTGACCATTTTTGAACAACATCATAACCCACATATTTGATACCCATTGAAAAAACACTAATGATCCCCAGTGTTATCAAGACAATAGCCTTTAGTTAATTATTTCAGTCCTTGCCAAAGGGAGATGAGCCGGAAGTAAGGTCGTTTTGAAAACTACGTTAAAACTTAGTTGCTAAATCTCCGTCTTTTGCTTTGACATAACAACTTGTGAAGTCTTGTGCCCCATAACATATGTTAAATTGTTATAACATAATAATGATTTAACATGTTAACATAAAGCATTCATATAAACCATCTAATCACGTATAAACATTGTGGACCTTAAAACTCCCAAAATACGAATAAACAAAGACTTGGATTGTAACCTTATATACGTTCGACATCGCTTGATAGTCCTCCAAGATTGAACAATGATACACAACTATATTAATGCCCGTTCTAGCCTACCCATGCCTACATGATATGATGCAACATGACATGGACATGATGTTGAAACAACATACAAAAAACACATCAACATACATAATAATACATCATACAAGCAATATGCAATCATTAAATATTCACAAACATAACATACATAACATCAATAAAACATAAAATTAGGATTTTAAACTCCTGACTTTAATAAGGCATATCTCTTGGGTTAACTAAAATTTCTGAAATTTTATAGGTAGAAACTAGAGATCATGATGGTTGTAATGCAAAAGAATCTTATAAATCTTAGTCCAAAAGCAATGGTTATAACCATTTTAACATAGGTGAGCAGAATAGAGAGATTATGGTTTCGGCCAGCACCCCCGCTTTAGACACCGTTGTGCTGTGCCATGCCCATAAATTTTCTTTTTGTCACCCCTGCAATGCTCGTGCTTAGAGCTGTAGTGATCTGGCAAAGCCCTAACTTGTTTTTCTTGTTTCTCATCCGATTTTTATCCAATTTTAGTGAAACAAAATATGAGTTTTCAAGCTTACTAGGCACTAAATCATGGGTCATAAAAGATTTTTAATCCATTACAATTTACCCTAATTTATCATGTTTTTTCTTACGTGGGAAAATTCCATACAATTCATAAAATTGATTTAAACAAGCAACAAATCATACACACAATCTTAATTTGTTGTTTTATCTTATGATTTGTTCAATTTTCATTCATGTTATACATGAATGCCATAAAATTAACAACTAGGTTTCAATTAGTAATCTTTAACCTCATTGATTACTTCTTAGAACATAAGCCCTAGTGCTCCTTTTTGAAAAAACTAGGGAGAACACGTTTCAAACTCACCAAAACATAAAGAAGGAATGTTTGGAACACATTTTCTCCACAAAAGAACCAAGGAGGGAAGAGAGGGGCATGGACGTAGTACCTATGGAGGTAAGAAGGAGAGAACGACATTGATTGTAATTAGGATGGAGATGGTCGTCTCTCATGTCCTTAAATACCTCTTACCCATTTTAAGATCCAATTACCAAATTCCTTACCCACGTAGAAGAAAAATACTAAAGAACTTCTACCCGTTCACTTAAACCCTTGACCGTCTAAATAGCTAAAACTCCTAATGAACTCTACATGATCTAGAATATCTTCTCTAAGATGAAGATAGACCATGTTCTTAACCGAAATTGACCTAAAGGATCAATTTAAGTACAAGACTACTATAAACAAGTTTGTCTCTCATTAGATTAACCTACCAGTAAATGTTAACTTCTTAGCCACATGCTAATTCCTATTATCTTAACGGACACGTTGTTGGTTATATGAACTTGGTTTACATGTGACCATGTCCAACTCTTCACCAACCCTGAAAATAATTAGGTTATTTTATTTAGGGTTTTGTAAATCTTATAATGAACCATAAATAATATTCAATTAAATTAATTCTTATAAATAAATATCATAAATTATTAATTATAACCTTTAGAGTATTGACACAATGGTATTTATGGATGATTTTAAATAAGTTTTATTTATTAATTTTTTTGGATTGGGAATTGTGAGTGCAATTTGACACTCATTCCCTTTAACTTAATAGTTAGTTTTTTGAAATTTTGTTATCACACAAATGGTTGGTGCTTAATATAGTTATGTGTGATTACGTTCTTTTTTATTGAAATTTAATGTAGTGACTTCTTTAATTCCACACATATTCTTCTATATAAAGGATAATTTTGTTGATGTTAAATGAAACATCTTTCTAATAGTTAATGAGCATATTTGAGTCACAAAGGGAAGGCTTTAGAGAAGTTTCATTAATATTAGGATCGTGTGTCATAGTTGCGGGGCCTCATCACAATTCGAAGTTCGTATAATTACTAGAAATGTTATATATTCCTATTTTGGAACCATGGTCGACTTTAGCCCACATTCAATCACCATTCGTCGAGTAGAAATGGGGTCAAAGAATTGATTCAGTCCGACATGGGGTAGCACCTTTAAATTTCTTGAATGATTAGAAACCTGCCCCCATGCCTAAAGGGTGCCAAGGCGTACTAGCGTGGATGACACATTATGCACTTGTGATACCGAGATGATAAGTTAGTGGCAAATATCAGTAACTGCATGCCGTGGGCCACATAATGTGTGTGCATACACATTGGACTATAGCTGGATGGGCTGGCCACCCTTCCTAACATAATAAGAGCTCAACATAGGCTCATAATCAGTAAAAACTCAAATTTAGATGTTGCGGAATATGTTAACTTGTTTCATTTAATTATATGACTTAGTGTTTTTATTACTAATGTGTAATTGCCTCCGCAGGTGTGAGCATTATGGAAGGATGGGTAAAGTCGGGACAACAAGAGGACTTTGTTATTAGACTATTGTTTTTTTTTCTTATCTGTTGTTATACTTCTAGATTGTTCGCATGGGAGTGGGATTTCGGTTCGGTTCATCGGATTGAGATTATTCCAAGCATTTGTTACATTAAATTTTATATCATTGGTTTATTTAAAATCATGAATATTAATAGAAAATTAATTTATGAGACACTTAATTTTATATACTAAGACTTGGTTTGTGGCTCGGAATGGGCGGGTTATTTTAGGTGGTATCAGAGCTCCATTTCCCTCGGAACCATGCAAGTCAATCATGACCTTGTTGAAAGTCTAAAAGTTCATTGTTTCGAGAATAAAATTTTCTATTATATAAGCATTCATCATACTTTTATAAGATGAATTTTCATAGATTTAGATGGTAAGTAATTATGGGTGCGCCACTTATGTGTTATGCTAGGCTCACGTGACACTTAAACTAATAAGTGTATATACACCTTTAGAAGTAGAGGTGTTATCTAGGGTATATGGGTGGTATGGGACACTTGTGTGATATTCATGAGAGTGTCATGGCACAGTGTGCCCCACTTTAGCTATGCATATGAGTGGAAATGCTTAAATCAAAAAAATGTAAATCGTAATTTTTCTAAAATGAATTTTTCTAAAAAAATGGTAAGATATTTAAAGTAATTTTATAGAGCTAGATACAAGTATACTACTGCATAAAGGAAGAAATGTCTAAGATAGGATAATAAAGAAGTTGGATAAATGATTAATTTTCTCTTATAACCCTATCATATATGTTATAACAAAAATTTCCAAGTTCGGAGGTTGTAAAACCCTGATTTTATCTCCTGACTATATTTTCGAGGAAGAAAATTCCCATGCAGGGGATATTATAAAACCAAGAAAATAATTTTGCTATTTTATTTAGGGTTGCGTAAATTTTTAACGAACCATAAATATTATTTAATTAAATTAATTCTTAAGAATCAATACAATAATTTTATCAATTATAATCTTTAGAGTACCGATACAATGATATTTATGGATGATTTTAAATAAGTTTTATTTATTAATTTTTTTGGATTGGGAGTTGTGAATGCAATTTGACACTTATTCGCTTTAACTTATTAGTTAGATTTTTTGACATTTCATTATCATACAAATGGTTGGTGCTTAATATAGTCGTGTGTGATTAAGTTCTTTTTTTATTGAAACTTAATATACTGACTTCTTTAATTCCACACATATTCTTCTATATAAATGATAATTTTGTTGATGTTAAATGAAACATCTTTCTAATACTAAATGAGCACATTTGAGTCACAAAGAGAAGGCTTTAGAGAAGTTTCATCAGTATTAGGATTGTGTGTCATAGTGGCAGGGCCTCATCACAATTCCAAGTTCGTATTATTACGAAATGTTATACATTCCTATTTTGGAGCCTTGGTCGACTTTAGCCCACATTCGATCACCATCCGCCGAGCACAAGTAGAGTCAAAGAATTGACTCAGTCCGACATAGGGCAGTACCCTTAAACTTATTGAAAGATTAAATACTTGCCCCCATGCCGAAAGTGTACCAAGGCACACTAGCGCGAGACGACTCATTGTCCACTTGTGGTACCGAGATTATAAGTCAGTGGCAAATGTCGGTAACTATAGGCTGTGGGCAACATAATGTGTGTGCGTATACTTTGATTGTAGCTGGATGGGCAGGCCACCCTTCCCAGCATAATAAGAGCTCGGCATAGGTTCATAATATGTAAAAAACTCAAATTTAGATATTGTGAAATATATTAACTTGTTTCTTTTAATTATATGATTTAGTGTTTTTATTACTAACGTGGAATTGCCTCCGCAGATGTGAGCATTGTGGAAGTATGGGTAAAGTCAGGACAACAAGAAGACTTTGTTATTAGATTATTTTCTTTTTCTTATCTATTGTCATACTTCTAGATTGTTCGCATGGGAGTGGGATTTCGGTTCTGTTCATTGGGCTCAAATTATTCCGAGTATTTGTTATATTAAATTTTATATCATTAGTTTATTTACAATCATGAAAATTAATATAAAATTAATTCATGAGACACTTAGTTTTATATAGTAACACTTGGCTCGTAGCTCAGAACGGGCGGTTCATTACAAATGGTATTAGAGCTGTGTTTCCTACCAAACGATCCAATTCCATCGTAACCTTGTTGAAAGTCTAAAAGTCCACTATCCCAAGGGTAAAAATTCCTTTTATATAAGGATTCATCATACTTTTATAAGATTAATTTTCATTGATTTAGACGGTAAGTAATTATGGGTGTGCCACTTATGTGTCATCCTACGCACAGATGACACTTAAACCAATGAATGTATATAGGACGTCTTAACAGTCAGAGGTATTATCTAGGAAATATAGGTGGTATGGGACACGTGTGTGATATGGATGACAGTGTCATGGGACCGTGTGCCCCACTTTAGCATATGCATATGAGTGACAATCCTTAAATCAAGAAAAAAATTGTAAATCGTAATTTCTCTAAAATGAATTTTTTTAGGAAAATGTGAAATATTTAATGTAATTTCTATAGAGCTAGATACAAGTATGCTAACGCATAAAGGAAGAAATGTTTAAGTGAGGATAATAAAGAAGTTAGATAAATAAGTAATTTTCTCTTATAACCCTATTATATTTTTTACGACAAAAATTTCAATGTTGGGGACATAGTAAAACCTCGATTGTTCTCCTTATTATATTTTCGAGGTAAAAAATTCCCTTTCTAGGGAGATTGTAAAACTCTAAAATAATTAAGTAATTTTATTTAGGGTTTTGTAAATCTTAGAACGAACCATAAATAATATTTAATTAAATTAATTCTTAAGATTTAATATAGTAAATTTTAATTTATTACCTTTAGAGTACCGATACAATGATATTTATCAATGATATTAAATAAGTTTTATTAATTAATTTTTTGGTAATGGGAGCGGTGAGTGTAAATTTGATAGTCATTTGCTTTAACTCAATAGCTAGTTTTTTTGACTTTTCATGATCACACAAATGGTTGGTGCTTAATATAGTTATATGTGATTACGTTCCTTTTTGTAGAAATTTAATATCGTGGCTTCTATAATTCCACACATATTTTTCTATATAAAGGATGATTTTGTTGATGTTAAATGAAACATCATCTTAATAATTTGGGAGTACATTTGAGTCACAAAGGGAAGGCTTTAGAGAAGTTTCATCTATATTAGGATCATGTGTCATAGTTGTGGGTCCCTCATCACAATTATAGGTTTGTGTTATTATTCGAAATGTTATATATTATTTGGGAGTCTTGGTCAGATTGAGCCTACATTCGATCACCATGATCCAAGTGCAATCGGGGTCAGAGAATTGACTCAATCCCACTCGGGATAGCACCCTTTAACTTTATGAAAGATTAAATACCTACCCCCATGCTAAATAGGTGACAAGACCCGGTAGAATGAGATGACTCATCATACATTTTTGATACGAAGAGGGTGAGTCAATGGAAAATATCGGTAACTGCTAGCCATGGACCACGTATCGTGTGTGCGCATACATGTGATTGTAACTCGACGGGGTAGACGCCCCTCCCAACATAATAAGAGCTCAGCATAGGCTCCTAATCACTAAAAGACTCAAATTCAGAAGTTGTGGAATATATTAATTTGTTTCTTGTAATTATATGACTTAGTGTTTTTATCAGTTACAAGGAATTGCCTCCATAGTTGTGAGCATTATGGAAGGATGGGTAAAGTCGGGGCAACAAGAGGACTCTGTTATTAAACTATTTTTTTTCTTATATGTTGTTATACTTCTTGATTGTTCGCATGGCAGTGGGAATTCGGTTCGGTTAATGGGGATTAGATTATTCCGAGTATTTGTTATATTTAATTTTATGTCTTTGGTTTATTTAAAATCATGAATATTAATAGAAAAATAATTTATGAGACACTTAGTTTAATATAGTAATACTTGGCTCATAGCTCAGAACGGTGGTATCAGAGCTATGTTTCCCACGGAACCATGCAATTCAATCGTGACCTTGTTGAAAGCCTAAAAGTCCATTATCCCAAGGGTAAAAATTTCTTTTATATAAGCATTCATCATACTTTTATAAGATTAATTTTTATTGATTTAGATGGTAAGTAATTATGGGTGTGCAACTTATGTATCATGCTAGGTGCACGTGACACTTAAGCCGATAGGCGTATATGGGGACGCCTTTACAATCAGAGGTATTATCTAGGGAATGTGGGTGGTATGGGGCACGTGTGTGATATGGATGATAGTGTCATGGGTCAGTGTGCCCCACTTTAGCTATACATATGAGTGGCAATGCTTAAATCAAGAAAAAAAATTGCATATCATAATTTTTCTAAAATGAATTTTTTAAGGAAAATGTGAAGGTATTTAAAGTAATTTCTATACAGCTAGATACAAGTATACCAACGCATAAAGGAAGAAATGTATAAGATAGGATAATAAATAAGTTAGATAAATGAGTAATTTTCTCTTATAACCTTATTATCTTTTTAGGACAAAAATTTCTAAGTTGGGGAAATTGTAGAACCTCGATTTTTGCCCTTATTATATTTTTTAGGACAAAAATTCCTAAGCTAGGAAGATTGTAAAACCTCAATTTTTCTTTGTATTATATTTTCGAGGACAAAAATTCCTAAGCTGGGAAGATTGTAAAACCCTGAAAATATTTAAGTTATTTTATTTAATGGTTTTGGAAATCTTAGAACGAACCACAAATAATATTTAATTAAATTAATTCTTAAGAATCAATATCATAACTTATCAATTACAACCTATAGGGTACCAATAAAATAGTATTTATGGATGATTTTAAATAAGTTTTATTTGTTAATTTTTTGGGATTGGGAGTCGTGAGTGCAATTTGACACTCATTCGCTTTAAATCAATAGTTAGTTTTTTTACCTTTTCGTTATCATACAAACGGTTGGTACTTAATGTAGTTATGCGTGATTATGTTCTTTTATATAGGAATTTAATGTAGTGACTTCTTTAATTCCACACATATTTTTCTATATAAAGGATAATTTTGTTGATGTTAAATGAAACATCTTATTAATAGTTAGTGAGCATATTTGAGTCACAAAGGGAAGGCTTTAGAGAAGTTTCATCCATATTAGGATCATGTGTCATACTTGCGGGTGCATAATCACAATTCCAAGTTTGTATAATTATTCAAAATGTTATATATTCTTATTTGCGAGCCTTGGTCGACCTGAGCCCACATTCGATCACCATGTGCCGAGCGCAACTGGGGTAAAATAATTGACTTAGTCCCATACGGGCATCACCCTTAAGCTTTTCGAAAGATTAAATACCTGCCCCCATGCCGAAAGGGGTGACAAGGCGAAGTAGAGCTAGATGACTCATTATGCACTTATGATACCGAAAGGGTGTAAATGGCAAATATCGGTAACTATACACAGTGGGCCACTATGCGTGTGTGCGCATACATGGGATTGTAGCGGGATGGGGTAGCTGCCCCTCCCAGGATAATAAGAGCTTTGCATAGACTCATAATCACTGAAAGACTTAAATTCAGATGTTATGGAATATGTTAACTTGTTTCTTGTAATTATATGACTTAGTGTTTTTATCACTAAATGAAATTGGCTCCGCATGTGTGAGCATTATGGAATGATGGGTAAAGTCAGGCAGCAAGATAACTTTGTTACTAGACTATTATTTTTTTCTTATATGTTGTTATACTTCTTGATTGTTTGCATTGCAGTGAGATTTTGGTTCTGGTCATGGGGCTTAGATTATTCCGAGCATTTGTTATATTAAATTTTATGTCATGGGTTAATTTAAAATCTTGAAAATTAATAGAAAATTAATTTATGAGACACTTAGTTTTATATAGTAACACTTTGCTCATGGCTCGAAACGGTCAAGTCATTACACCATAGCTTATCTTTTTTGTCCATTTACTTATTAACATGCTTCCTTATTTAGATAGATCAAATCTTCATGAATTGATTCTACATCTTATTATATTCCGATATATATCTTCTCTTTATCATATAGTCTTAATATTTCCAATGGACCATGAGTTTGGTCTAGCCCATTTGCCCAAAAGAGATATCTTGTCCATGTACTATGTTTTGGATTTTCCTAGTATATCCATCGATTTGTGAAGAAAATAACTCTCACTACACAACTCCGATTGACAAGATTCTTATGTTTTTGAATTCCTTAGTGAGTCTAGTTTCATTCCTCAAAATATGAGAAACTTTGGCTCTGGAATATTAGAGTTATGTATGTTTGAATGTGACATACTCAATCTGTCCAATACTCCAAAAACACTATAATTGTCGTGTATTGAAGAAAAAGCCTAGAACTTTGCACAAAACAATTTGCCAAGGAATCCACAAGGTAGAAAGAGAGGACAGCCATAGCGAGAAGGTAGAGAGAGGGCATGCTAGAGAGAGAAGATGGCAGCTGTAACACCCTAATTTCGGTTCACTTAGTAACCTAATCATAAATGTTACAGTCGAGTTGAGTCATGTTTAAAGTTGTTGGTCGGTAAGACTCAATTGATAAAATAGATCTGAACAATCCGCTTGGTGTCATAAGAATAAAAGACATTGTTAATTATGTGTCAAAACTGATCAAATATAAATAAAAGCAAGAATAAAATAAAAGCGTTGAGCTCAAGTGTGTGTAGTGTTTATTTATCCTCCCCCCAAAGTCAACTCAACATTTGAAGACCTACATATATAATATGAAACTGAGTGTTACTAGTTCAAAAAATAACTAGTATAAACTGGCATATGGGTATTCCATTACTTACGAAAACTTATGAAACATCAAAATTACCTCACACTGGGCGGTAAACATACATTCTTAAACAAGTGTCGGCTCGCATGCACAACTTATATTTATATTCATACATACAATGCTTATGTTGTCACATCTTCCATATTACACCTGTCATGGTACTCGAGTGGCAAAAAAATAGTTAAGTTAGTGTCACAAAGTCCAGAAATGTGTTGCATTACGTAATACCCTTATACAATGCACACTACCTCAGTGAATGAAGTAGTACTAGTGTGATTTATATATATCTCCATCCCACTCACTCTCTTATTCGTGAAATTCGTAAAACTGTGCGTACACATATAATAGGCTTAGGAAAGAGGCTTGCATTATATATTTCTGGAGTTTCAATACGAAACCAACAAGAGATCTCATCCTTATAGTTTTATTGAACATGTATACAAGCACGACTAAATGGCCCAACATTGAAAGGATCCGATAAAACACCGTCGATGTCATCCTACGTATAAAACACGATTAAACTCTATATGTAGGGAGTGAAGCAAAGAAGGAGAGTCCTACGGAGCAGTAGTCCAAGCTCCAAGTGCATCGACACATCTACGGCAAGCTCGAACTCCTAACCTTCATCGAAACCCAATGCTAAGTAAAATACCGATAACTCAATTTGATGCAAGCTCGTGGTGTGTGCTTATATCATCAACACAACCTAATAAATAAAACAATACTCAATAAACCTACAACTAAACATACTACTCGTAAATCGAGTCATAATAATAATCATAATAATAATAAATAAATAAATAACAAATAAATAAATGAACAAATAAATAATTAGGTAAATAATAAATATATGAATATAAATAATAGTGTAATAATAAAATAATAATATAATTATTCTAAATAAATACACGACTAGACATGTGTAAATATCATATATACTCGCGTTAGAAAAAATATAAATAATTAAACAAACAAACAAACAAACAAACAAATAAATAAATAATATTAATTAATCATTAAGAATATTATTATAAATATTAAAAATACGAATATATGTCTAATTATGTATAAATAATAACACGAGTAAAGAATAATTAATAATCAATCAATTAAATAAATAAAATAAGATAAACATGAACAAAAATAATATCTATCAATAAATACATTATCAATAACAATAATTAGTCACATAATCATTCACCATAGTCAACAAATATATAAATAAGAAGAAATGAATAATCATGAATAAATAAATAAATAATTAATTAATTAATAAAGAAAAATACTCATAATATCCAAACATGCTATACAATGCGAATATGCATATAAACTAATGTAGGGTTTCTCGAATTATCAAAATGGTCTAGAAACGGCCGAAAATGGGGTGAACTAGAGGGCGCTCGATCAGTTGCAAGCAGGCCTGACTAGGCGGTCGTTGCTTGTAGCCAGCCGCTGGAAAACACCAACGGCGGGGATGCTAGGGTCGCCGCCAGTTGGGATCGACAGGGGTCGTCATGGTGCAGGTGCTGGTGGTGACGATCGAAGGAGTCTGGCTGGTGGCTGGAAATTGAGCAGAAAGGGGAGGTATCGCCATCGAGTGAGGCAACATCGTAGGCAGTGACCGCGGCCACAGCGGTGGTTGTCGGTAGTCTCAAAATGGAGATCTCGGCTTGAGGAATCTGTGGAAGCGGTAGGCATCACTGGAAGACACTCGTCGACACTGGAAAATAGCCCGAATGGGTGGCGGCGGGGACAGAAATCAATTGGAAACGCACTGTCACTAGCAATGACTACGGTGGCATCGATGGCGATGGTGGGTATGGACAGATAGTGCAATATCCCAATTTTGGTTCACTTTAGAACTGAATTAGAAATGTTACGATCGAGTCGAGTCATGTTTAAAGTTGTTGGTCGGTACGACTCAATCGATAAAATAGATCGAAACAACCTTCTTAGTGTCATGAGAATGAAAGACATTATTAAATAGGCATTAAAACACATTAAATTTAAGTAAAAGTAAGAAAAGAAATAAATGTGTTGAGCTCAACTGTGTGTAACGTTTATCTCTCCTTCCACCAAAGTCAACTCAGGATTTGCAAGACCTACATATATTATATAAAAAATGTCAGTAATGAATATTACTGGTAGTAAGCAAACATACTTAAGAAATTACCAGCTCACATGCGCGGCTCATAATCATGTTCATACATATATATAATGCTTATGCCCTCGCACCTTCTATATCACCCACCACAGTATTCAAGTCGCAAAAGGAACAGTTAAGTTAGTGCCACAATTTTCGAAAATATGCTGCATTACGCAGTACCATCATACACCGCACTACCTCATGGTTTGAAGGAGTACTAGTGCGATTCATATATATCTCCATACCGCTCACTCTCTTATTGTAAAACCCACGATTCGAGTTAGGGTTTTATATTCGAACCGGTCGGGTCGACCGTTATTTTTCGAGTTGAGTCAGTTTCAGGAC
>JAURVB010010104.1:0-39504 GCA_033002965.1 Piper betle | reverse complement strand
AATGAAACCGCACATCAATGTGCTTGCTTCTGCCATGCATTACAAGGTTCTTTGCCAACTTGATGGATGAGCTACTGTCACAGAAGATGATGAAACTCTCACTACCTTCATAACCCAACTTCACTAGCACCCTTTTCATCCATATTGCTTGACAAGTACATGCTGCAACTGCAACGAGCTGAACCTCAGTTGTACTAAGTGTTACTATTGGTTGTTTGCGTGAGGACCATGCCATTGCAGCTCCACTTAGAATAAAAACATACCCTAATGTGCTTTTCTTGTCTTCCACACAATGATGTACTTTTCCTGTCTTCCACACAACGAGCATAGTCACTATCAGTGAATCCAATCAATTCCCCATTCCCTCCCTTCTTGTAAAGAATACCAAAACCAGTGGTTCCTTGCAAGTAACGCAGAATTCGCTTGGCTGTTAATAGATGGAATTCTGTTGGCCTTGACATATATCTACTAACCAAGTTGACAGCATATATTATGTCAGGCCTTGTGGCTGTTAGATACATCATACTTCCCACCAGTTGCTTGTAGAATGAGCCATCCACTTCCACTCCATTTTCATCTTTAGAAATTTTGAAACCTGGATTGATCGGATCCTGGACTGAATTACTATGCTCCATCCCAAACCTTCACAGAACTTCCATTACATACCTTTTCGAATTATAAATATTCCCCATCATACTGCACTACTTCAATACCGAGAAAATACCTCATCTTGCCCAAATCCGACATATCAAACTCCCTCATTATAGAATTTTTAAACTCACATATCATAACCTTGTCATTTCCAGTATAAATTAAATCATCAACATACAAGCTAATGATTAAATGTTTACCTTATTTGTTGATTTTGGTAAAGAGAGTCTGCTCACAATCGTCTTTCTCGAAACCTTCTCTCAAAAATATGACTCAACCCGACTAAACCATGGCCTTGGCGCCTGTTTGAGTCCGTACAATACTTTGTTAAGCTTGTACACTTTATGCTCCTCACTCTTTATCTCATAGTCTCTTGGCTGCTCAACATAAACAACTTCGATGAGTTTCCCCGTAAAGGAAGGCTGACTTCACATCGAGTTGGAACACATTCTAACTTCTTTGTGCTACAAGGGCTGAGATCATTCGCACTGTGTCCATGCGAGCTACTGGAGCATATACTTCTTCGTAACCAACTCCATGTTGTTGTGCGTAGCCCTTTGCAACCAAACGGGCCTTGTACTTCTCCACCTTCCCAAGCTCATTCAATTTTGTATTATAGACCCAATTGACTCCAATTATTTTAGCTCCCTTTGGCAATTCAGTAAGACACCATGTCTCATTCTTCTTGATTGAATTTATCTCTGTATCCATAGCATGCCTCCATTTTTCATATTTCATTGCTTCCTCATAATAGGTCGGATCTGAAATAGCAAATAAAGCTATGTTAACTTGCACATCTTCATCAGAAAGACCTTCACCAGGAACGTAATCTTCCATCCATACTGGTGCCTTTTTGTTTCAAATTTCTCTTGCATTTGAAGACTCGAAAAACAATAAATTTTCAAAATTAGGCAAAATCTCTTCACCACTTTTTCCTGCATCTTCTTCTTTAGATTCATTCACTTGATTATGAGGCTCTTCTTCATCTTCCCATTCTAAGTCCAGCTTAATTTGCTCTTCATGACTTTCATCCAAATTCCACTTCTTGTCCTCTTCAAAGATAACATCCCGGCTAACCATTATTTTCTTCGACACCGGATCATAAAGTCTGTACCCTTTTGATTCCTAACTCACCCCAAATAAAACATAGCTGCGACGAGTCTTCAAGCTTTGTTCTTTGAGCATCAGGAACATGTGCATGTGCAATACTGCCAAAGACCCTGAAATATTCAACAAACGGCCTCACCTCGCTCCAAGCTTCTTCTAGCATCATATCTTTGACTGACACTGTTGGACATCTGTTGAAAATATAGAATGCCCAATTTACTGCCTCAAGCTAGAAGGTTTTAGGAACTCCCTTTTCAATCAGTAAGCTTCTCACCATATTTATCACAGTTCTGTTCTTCCTTTCCACTACACTGTTGTGTTGTGGTGTGTAGAGAGTGGTCAATTGCCTCTTTATTCCATTTTGTCTACAGAAAATATTGAACTCACTTGATGTGAACTCCCCTCCACGGTTTGTTCTTAAGCATTTAATGGGCAAACCTGTCTCTTTTTCTACACAGTTCTTAAAAATTTTAAATGAAGCAAAAGCATCCGCCTTATTAACAAGAAAATGAACCCAAGCTTTCCTACTGAAATCATCAATGAAACAAATGAGATACCTCTTATAGCTGTTGGAGGTGGGAGAAATTGGTCCACAGATGTCGGCATGAATCAGTTCAAGCTTCTCTAAAGCTCTCCATGTGCTCTTCTTAGGAATGGCATCTCGATGTTGCTTCCCTTTCAGGCAATCACTACATACAATACTAGATTCAGAGAAACTTGGCAAACCTCTTACCATTCTTTTGTCTTGCAGAATTTTGAGACTCTTGTAGCTGAGATGACCATATCTACGATGCCAAAGATGAGCAAGGTTTTGAGTGGTTGCTCGAAGACACACTTCTTTAGCCTCCTTGATTGGTTGTGTGTTTGACATCAAAACAAACATCCTATTGGTTGTCATGTTTGCTTGGATGATCAAACCTTTTGAGGGATGGTAGATTCGACACTGATTTGACTGCATTAGGATGGATAACCCTTTCTCTTGTAGTTGCCCGATACTAAGAAGGTGATTTCTTAACTCTGGCACATAAAACACCTCTGTTACAAGATAGTTAACACCTTTCAAAAATAACTTTACACTCCCTTTTCCAGCAAAGCTCATCCGTGTATGATTGCCTAGTCAAACTGTCTGTTTGAACGCCTCATCTAACTCATGAAACAAAGATGGATCGCCACACATATGGTTACTACAACCTGAGTCAAGAAACCACACATCATCTCGACACACTCCATGTGACTCAACATAGGCCATTAGAAGCATCTCCTCTGACTCGTCCAGTTCTGCATAATTAGCCTATTTACCTGAAGTTGGACACTCGTACTAATAGTGTCCCAGTTGATGGCTTCTGTAGCATTCAATTATTGCCTTGTTGTAAGATTGGCGTCCCCTACCTCTGCCTCTTCCTCTAAGTGTAGCCCCGCCATGTCCTCTTCCACTGTAACTATCATCATGCGTTACCTTAAGTGCTTGCTTTTCACCACTTTTCCTATTGAATTTTTGTTCGTGGACAATGAGGGAACTCTGCAGCTCATCAATCGATAGATTTTTAGTATCCTTAGATTCTTCGATCGAGACAACAACATGGTTAAACTTCTCGGTCAAAGTTCTAAGAATTTTCCGCACTATCATTGCATCCTTCATCTGCTCACCACTACTTCTCGTCTTGTTGGCAACTGCCATAACCCGAGCAAAGTAGTCGGTGATGGTCTCCCCTAATCTCATTTCCAGAACTTCAAAGTCTCTCCTCAATCCTTGAAGAATAGCCCGCTTAACTCTAGCATTGCCCTCAAACTTCTTTTTCATGGAATCCCAGATCTATTTCGAGGTGCCCTTCTCCAATATTTGTCCAAGAATTTCTCGATCAATAGCTTGAAACAAATAGTTCTTTACCTAGAGATCACTGATCCTAGCATTATCCAATTGTGCTTGTTGCGCGTCTGTCAACATAGTTTCTGTTCTTGGTTCTTCAAAACCAATCTCAACGAGGCTCCACAGGCCCTTTGATCGCAAAAGGTTCTCCATCAACATACTCTAGTGATTATATTGACCCATGAAGCGTGGGATGGTAGGCTGCAAGAACTATTTCTCTTCACTCATTTTTTTTAAAGTCACTCAAAGCTGAAGCTTCTCTCTCCCTTTTCTCAGGCCTAGTGAGGACTCTGATACCAAAATGTTAGATAAATTGAAACAAGAGTGCAAAGAACAATCTGGGAATGACTTAATTATTAAATGATTAATAACAGCTATAAATAGCTTTACATCCCACGTCACAACTAGAAACATGGTAACAGACTCAACCAAAATCATAATGGAGACGACTCCCAAAGACTAGGACATTTATTGTAACATAATAACAAACCAAATCGTATCAGATTTAATGTAATTGAAAGTGTAATTGAAGTCCTTGAAAGTGGATGCATGGTCATTGTTTGGATGCAATTTACACCATTTGTCTCTTGGGGTGGCCCAGCTGTTTGGCCTGGTAGTAATCCTCTTCGACCAACGAGATAATTAGCCAATCCTTGATTATCTTCTTTAGGTGGATGTGCATGAAAAATTGCCAAATTAATAAAAATAAATAAATAAATCACATTATCAGACGATCATTTGGCCTACCAAACGTATGAAAATGTCGTTAATTAATTCGATGGCTCTCGATCTGTTCGGGTTTGTCCGCAACTAAAGTTGATATACTTTGATTGAAGTGTAGAGGAAACAACACCAATGCCTCGATGCATCCTTGGCGTGTGTCCATTAAAGTACAAACTGAGAAGCAAAGTTTATGTGACTCCTATTTTGGAGGGTCGCGTCTGCATAGAAAGTCCACCAGCAGCATTGGCCCCCTCTCAACCAAACATGACTAGCCAGGAACGTAGATAATCTTTGACTGGTTGAGAACTGGCGATGCTTCGAAGTAAACAATGGGTCACCGGCTGCTAGCTATCTGATGTCTTAGATCGAAGCAGGCAGTTCTTGTTCTTTCTTTGTTTTTTAGATCAAATTGATAATAGCAGACAATACATTATTCAAAGATCTGAGCATGGTAGGCGTCAAATGCCAATTATCTGATAGTTGCTCCATGTTTGTGGCATGGTTTGTTGAAAATACATATGTGGGATGCACGACTCGTCATGTGCAGTACCGCTCCTCTTCCTTTATCTTGCTCAATTTATTGCTTCTCACGGGACCCTTGCCACCGCTTCCTCGACAGTCTTGGAAAATCGCTAGTTCTTCAATCCAAAGCTTCCAATGCGTATTAATTCTGACCTCTCTTCCACTTATCAATTTCTCATAGATATACATTGTAATCAGGAAAACTTGATTAACCCATCCAAGATACACATTACCCATTTCCCTGATTTGAAGGAACTTCCATTTCCAGTCTACCAGTTGCTAATGAGGTGTGAAAAGCCTAGATTCAACTCTTTGCACCATGTACCGCTTAAAATAATGCAGAAATTCCATTTTTTATGTCATTTTTATTTTTCTTTCTGGAATTATTTAGTAAGGTTCATGAGTACAATAACCATGCTCAAATCATATATAACAATTCCCTTGAGTAAATTAGAAGAAAAGGCCGCAGTTTAATTCAACTCTAATAACAAGCATTTCACTAATCTAGATGAACCATTCCAAATTAGAATTTTTGATGTATAGGCAGATGAAAACTAATCTTTCTAACCAATAAGCTCATCTCTACATAAATGAATTCGGAAAATGGTTTTAGGGATCAAAATGTTGGGACTTCTAATTATAAGAAATATATATTACATCATTATACGTTCGAATGATCAAATCATGCAACATCCAAGAAGTAGTTTGGTTGATCGATTCTCCTATCCACCATGCAACTCAATTCACGTAGAAGCAAACAAAGAGTCCGAATTTGAGACGATGGTAGCATATAATATATACATACTTCACCGAATCGCAATGGCCTCCTTCCTACTACAGCTTAGCACCCTCAACAGCTTCCACCTCTTCTTGTTCCCGTCCCCTGCCGATGCCAGCGAGGCCACCGGCGGGCTCTGCCTCTTCTGCCGGTTCCTGATATCCACCTTCTCCATCTCCGGCAACCTCACCGACCCAAATGGCAGCAAGTACCACCATTTCGGCCGGGAAGCGGAGGACGTCGAGTACGCCGGCCGGTTCTGCACCCTCGCACAAGACCCGCACCGCCGGAGCCGGCCGCCGGCCTCCGGCGGGCCGTCGGCGCTCGAAGCCCTCTGCAGCTTCCCCGCCGGCCGGGCCTGCAGCTGCATCCGGGTCTTGGCTCGGTCGAGCGACTCCGACCGGCTATGGAGAGAGGGCGGCCTGTAGCTAAACGGCGCGATCTTCCCGCACAGGAAGATCTCCTCGGCCGGGCACATCTCCGAGCTCAGGTCGCTTGAGAACTCGAACGACGACGTCTCATCCTCGCCGGCGGGCAGCTGGTCGTGGTCGATGGGCCTGCTCCATTCGCATAGAGAGAGGCTCTCGGCGTCGTCGTTGTTGTCGACCTGATCGGCGACGACGACCTTGGAGACCATGGCTCAAAGTAGGGAGGAGGTATATGAGTAAGGCAAAAGTTATATCTGTATATATATTACAAAAGTTTGGGTGTGCGGAATTGAATGCTGCAATTGTGGGTGTGTTTCCAGAAAGGGAGGGAGGTAAAGGAAAGACTGTGCTTGTGAAGAGGTTTGTGGCGTACAAAAGAGATTGTGTTTTTGTCTTGTGTACGGTAGGAGGATTGTGATCAAAGACGGGGTTTAATTGGAGGGCGATAGCAGAGAAGAACGGTTGTGTTGTTCTGGAAGAGAGACGGGCGACAATTCGGCCCACGCTTTTGATGGAGTCTTTGTTTAATTGTTGTCATTCTGCTTCTCTGGAACATAAACTATTTGTCATGTTTTTGGAAGGTTCCTCCCTTTTTCATTTTTTATGATTTATATATATTAAAAAAATAATTGTGTTAGGGAATAAAATTACTATTTAACAAACTATTCCATAAAATTAGCAGGATGTTTCCTATCTAGAATGTAATTTTTTTTCACTTAATTAAACCTAAGAGTTTTTATTTTAAATTTAATTTCTCATGGTAATTTGTGTTTCCATGGTTGACACTTTGATTTGTTCTTATTTATAACAAATTAGATTGGCCGCAATATGTATAATTAATTTTGACATTTAATTGATTCCTAAATTAGATTGATCACAATAAATATGATGAACGATAATAGTTATAAGATTTTACAGTTAAAAGACCCAATAAATAAATAGAGATACATAGATGATAGAACTCATTAATTATTAAAATTTTAAAATTATCATTAAGGGCATTAAATGCATAGTGATTTGCTTATAAACGAGTGGGTTTTAAAGCTATTAGAGCAGATTACCACTCAAACATGATTACTTTAAATCATGATTGATTTTTGAGTGATTTTATTTTTAATAGACTTTCAAATGATCTTTAACTTCTTTTTAATTAATTTTATCCTTAATTGATAGCCCATAATTTAATCATTCGTCATAGAGTCTTAAGAGTAATTAGGGCTAGCAACTGTGATTATGGTGTCATTGAAGGCAATTACCGTTAACGTTTATCACTTTCTTGGCTATTTATCATTACTATACTGTTTACTGCTCTCTTAATTATCTGTCACTATTGACCTTTCACCGTTTGATTGCCGATAAATTGGTAAATTTAATTTGAGCTCATAACTTATTCTCAATATAATAACCATATCAAGATCACAAAATTTTACCATATATTTACGTTAAACAAATCTTTAAAAAAATATAACAATATAAAAAATTAATTATATATATATAGATAGATCAATAATACTAACTTTTACTACAAAAAATAAGCAACTACCTTTTATAAAGCGATAAATCGGCAAAATGATAATACTAGAGGCTTATGTTATTATTGTTTTAAAATGAAAATAGTTAAATTTACCATTTTTACTATTTTTTTAAATAGAAAAAATACTTAACCATTTTATTTTAATTTAAATCAAAATAGTTAATAAAATAGTAAATTGGCCAACTACTTGCAGCCTAAGGAGTAATCCAACCCTACACACTAAATTATTTTGCATTTTAAATATTGAAGTCTTTACACCAAGAAATATTCAATAATTTATTTCTCTTGAGATTTAATAGCCTGCTCTTGGGGCAAGAAAATTTTCCAGCATTTAAATCAATATAGGTCGTTTGATTACAAGGATGACCTTGATTAAATCATATTTTTTTAAAAATTTTAAAAACACCCGCTCCAAGCTGCTGGATTTGGTTGAAGGTGACAATTCTAGCCCATGCGGCTAGATTTGGTTGAGCAACCACATCTAGTCACAATCTTCGAGAGGGTAACCAAGCCCTGGCGCACGGGATTGACTCTCGCCAGTGACGACCAAATCTGCCCATGCAACCAGATATAGCTGTCAGTGCTAAGGGGGAAGGGGGTTGCTTTTTTTTTAAAAAAAGTTCGATCAGGGCCATTATTGTAATCAGATGACCCGATCTAAGGAAAACTTTTCTCATTTATTTTATGTTTGAGACTAACTTGTTGGAGATTTTTTGGCAATACAGGGTGATTGTTGTATAAATAGAAAAGAGATTATTCCCAACTCAAATTTTGCCTTGATAAGACCGATCGCAAAATCTTTATTTCTCATATTACTAAAAAAATACTTTTTTCACACAATCATTGGAGGCCAATCATGTGATTTTATGGTTGAATAAAAAATATTTTATAAGTATATATGGTTATAAAATATTTCATTTTTTAAATCTTTTCATGAGGTAGTTTAGATTTGCAAAGGAAAAAAATTATTAGTTAATTTAATTTAAGTATTTACATGAAAGGTTGCTACGCTATCACTGTCTTGAATGCGTGTAATATTTGAATGGAATATGCTTTTAAATATTGATATCTTTAACATTCATAATTAAGATTAGGAGTCTGTACAAACAATTTTAAAATTAGATTCAGGTGTATTCCACACAATGAGAGTTTGGCTAGCTAGTTAACATACAGATTATAGATTGAAAGCCAATGAGGTATTTCAACCTAAAATATTTCGAGTTATTTTGATTTTTATCATCTGATTGATGAATATTTTCTTCTATTTTTTTGTTTTTACATATTGCAATGAATATTTCAAATTTGAGCTTTACAAGAGCGTGGTTAAAACGACGGTTAACATGCCATTGGGCCTAGGTATCACTTAAGGTGGCCCGTAGAATAAGGCCCACTTAAGTATAGCACCAATCAGTCAATAATCCATGAAATTAAGATATGCGTGATTAGATTAGAGCCGCCAAAAATTGTCATTTCTACGGTTGGTTTACGAAAGATTGAGTGAGACAAATGGTCCAAGTTGTAATCACTGTAATATACCAAATATTGGGTAGGTGGTTGTTTGCCGTCTTTATGCGGAGCTTGGAATCAATGTAACGCACTTGGACAAAGAGAAGTGAGCGGGGTAAGTTTTTGCTTTTCAGGGTTAGGCCCAGTAGATGGCCCATTTTGTACCAGCCATTAGACCTCTTCATTTGTTTTTTAATAGAACTAGAAAGTTGTCGTGCTGTCATCTACGAAGTTGACCAATGACAGTAACTCACACGTCCTTTTTATTGTTTTTTTATACAAGGTATATACGGACGCATGTATTTCAACTCGGTCAATAGGTTAAAAGTCAAATATTATGAATATTCTCCAACACTATCGAGAGTCTAGACGGTTTTACTCATGTCATGAATAGCTTAAGTTTTCAGAGGGCTTCAGTATTTTTGATGGCTTCCACTAGAGCTACCTTCAGAGGTGATCAGGATGGCTACACATGGCTTCAGTTTGAGAAGAGATGAGGCTTATGTGACCACTTGCATGATCTTCCTAAAAAGAAAATATTGGTAAAATGTGGAGGAGATCATGATGTCAAATTAAGTAATCTCTTTAATTTTTTGGTGGTTGATTATATATATATATATGTATAGTAGCTATTAAATAGAAGTGGGGTTTGTGCTTCTATACCCACAATGACCGGCTATAGAAAGCTTTGTCCAGTACGTACATATACGTGCAAGTGAGCAGCTTCAATCACAAGATACAGAGGCATCATGGCTAATTTAGAAGCCAGGTTAAGAGTTGTAGAGTATAGACTTCAACTCCTCTGGCATTAGATTTAGCTCCTCTATCAACAAATATATGATATGGAGGAGTACTTAGCATGATAGGCCAATTACCAATCTTGTGCAAATGGAGATTCCATGATCAAAATCAACCACATCGATCGACTAGATGGAGTTATATAATGAAATTGACATCATCAAAATTTACGCGAGCAACAGAGGCTAATTTTCCTTTTTCCCAGCAGCAAAGGGGAAGTGGAGAGGCAAGGGGGTCATGTAACTAAAATCTTCTAGTTTAGTTCAAACATGTGGCCTTAGCACTTCGCACCATCCCCTTGGGTATGGAGGCAATTATATTGTTGAAGACAATAATAGATAGAATTTCGCTTCCTCCGAATCTCTTTGACCTTGGGCATTGCTTGTTGTGGGCCTTTCGATATCACTGACGCCAATTCTCTAATTCTTTCTAGCACTAGTCGGGAAGAGCATAGTTTCAGCAATTGAAGAACTTATAGAAACTTATGGACCACTAGTTGTAGGCAATTGATTAGGAAATGGATAAGATGGGTATCGAATAAAAACTTTAAATTTGATCTCTTAGACAGGGAGAGATCGATTTTGGTTGTTAAGGACGTTGCAGGCGATGGTCCATGGCCCTTATATAAAGACAAGCCCTTGTGTATGTAGACATGGAATGGGCCATGCATGGAGAAAAGATATATATTGCATCATTTTATGTGATTCTCATTCAACTCTATATATTAGCATAAACATCAAACTTGAAATATACCAGCTTTCTGGCTAAGATATCCCCGCAGAATTAGTAGATTCATTCTGTATAGCTGCCACAAGTGAAAAAGATAAGATTCAAAGGCATGGTTGAGGATATTTGGATGCGTATATAGCATATGACTGTGTGATTTTCCTCCTAGAGGGTTGAGCGAATCCTTTGTGTCTCTATCCCACGTCAAATAGTCTAGTGCATCCAACCTTAAGCCAGTGCATTATTGCCAGTTTGTGACCCAGTTGCTCGTGTTCACTCGATTGAGTTGTAATTTTCATTTGTAGTTTTGTATGGCAATTTTGCTTAATCTTTTGAAGTTTTGCATATAATATTGGACTCTAGCTCACCTTTCATACATTTAATTAAGAAATTTCGTTATTGGCACACTTAAACCCAAAGACATTTCATACATTTAATCTAGAACCAAATATAATAGCAGGAAACGACGTCGGCTCCGATAGTACAATTTGTAAGAGTGCAGGCCCTATTATGTTATTCAGATGGGTAGAAGATCAATGTGAATAAGTGAACAACCTCCACTTATAAACCAAGATCACTGGTGTTTGTATTTGGGAATTGAGATTATCACTACGCGAACAGACAATTACAAGCAAACATATTGGGATAAAATGAATGTGTTCATCAATTGCAATACATTGCGCATACATTGCACAAATTCACTTAGTGTAATATTCTCGTCAAGTTGCATATCATTTGAACGCTGCTTGCAAAGAGCAAGGTCATGACTATGAGCCGAAAGCCGGGAAAAGCTAGGATAAGATGATCAGTTCATGCTTAGAACCTCAACTTTTTTTCTTTAGGAGATCGACCCGACCTTCCTAAAAAGATATTCTTCAAGGCCGAAAGAAAAATCTATATCATGGGTATTTAAATAATAACATGAAGAGATCATATTATTATATATAATTTGCATGGTGTCAAATTTAGCACACTTCCACAGAGACACAGACTACAGAATACACACAATGAGGAAGGGACTCAAATCTCAACATACGCATCTGCTATATAAAGCATTCTATGAAAGACCCAACTCATGTGGGCAAACCTCGAGTAAATTATGTATAAGGTGTTCATCTAATTAACTAGTTAATTTAGGTGCCGTAACAGCGTGGGAGGAAGATCATTGTAAGTAAGCTGCTTGGCCGTTAGAAGGTGCATATATAAAGCTGGTTGAAGAGGATAGGAGAGATAAAGAAGGTTGCAGGAATTTTAGGTGGTCCTGTTGTCGAAGAGGATATAAAGGCTGGTGGTGCACTGGGCAAAGGCTTGCGTCAACTAGCTTTCAGAGTTGATCCATGGTGCATACGTCCGTGTCACAGACTGCCCCATGTCCTGGCCTTGGAGAACATACTGTAACTTATGTGATGAAGCGTCTGTGACATTGACATAGCAACATCCAACTGGTGTTGCGAGTGCATTTTATCCGTTCCAAAACACTTGAGAATCTTTTTTATCTCAGGTTCTGCTTTGCTTCTTCGGCCAATGCCCTCATTTGCAGACTCATATTCTCTTCTATGACATACGTTTCTATTTGAGGATTAATGAAGAATATTTCATATATATTCTGTTGTTCTAAATCTCTTCTAATTCCCTGTTATTCGATTGCAGTAGTTAAATCAACAAAAGCGTGTGCTTGCTGCGACGACAACTTAAATTCCATTTATGGAGTCTGGACTTGCGGCTAATTTTTATTATACATAGTTACATACAAGGGCGAGGTTCAAACTCAAATGAGACTCATGCTCAATCTTCAAACTCGAGTTGAAAACTGTAAGCCGGCTGGGCCATATAAGAAGTTAGTAGAATGTTTTCTGGACTGGACTTGTATTTCATACAAATGATATATATACACATATATAGTATTTACAAGATGTTACATTATGAGAGAGGTTGTACAAGTTTGTACTACTCTTGCATCATCTTATAGATACGATGAAGAAGGAATTTGCGATTTAGATCTTGGCCTCTTACTTATTTCTTTGGTATTGAAGCATCCCAAGAAAAACATGAACTTTATCTTCCTCGCACCAAATATACAATTGACTTATTTAGGAAGTGCAAATTAGATGTAGAGCGAATTTTAAGATCTTATAAACCATTTCCTTGGCATGTGGGCTTTTAGTACACGTCCATTATATACATTTATATAGTGATGTCGAGCACCTACGTAGCCTTGATACTTTATCTTCTTCGAGTTCAATTGATCTGGAACAAGTAGAGGAAGATTATTTACGTAAAACTGAAAGATCAAGGTATGAAGTAATATATAAGAGGAAGAAATCGAGTGGTGAGAAGACTTTTGATGATAATGACAAGAGTTTTGAGAAGCAACCTACTGAGAAAGAGGATCAAGGTGTCAAGAGTTAAGAGGATGGCGAACTTGCTGATTAGGAGTTTTATTACTTAAGTCTTGTTTAAAGACTTAAGTATGAGTCTTAGTATTATTGGAATCTTATGTTTTAAGAATTCTGGAATTATTAGGACGTGCATTATATTTCTAGTTGATTTAGGAAAGTTGACTTATTATATGTATGAAGGTGTAGGTTTCCGCCCAAGTTAGTTTTGCTATTGAATAAATTATGAAGTTCGCCCCTAATTGTTTTGTCTTCCTTCTTATTTTCTGCTTATTGCTAAAAACTATATTCCTCAGGATTAGATCTAGTTCATAGAATTTAATCCTTGCCAAGTTTTGATTTTCTTCCTTACTAAGGTCATCCCTTGTGTAGAAGAAACTTACAACCTTTAATTGCAGCCATAAGATTGCCAAATGGTCTATTTAACCATTTTATATGTTTGTGAGTCGGCTCTAATGCCATAAAGGAGTTTAGAAATAACGTTTTCCATACTCAGATTTCATATGAATGATTTAGACATATATAGCCTACAGGTTGCACCAGTTTGTACAATTAAGAAATTAATCAATACAAACTAAGGTAAAGTCAGACCAGAACCGATTCCAAAAGTAACTGATTTGAAATCCATCCGGCCATGCACAACTAAGGTCGTTGGAGAGCAAGTCTTCAGGAGTCATACAGATTAGATGACAAATTGGAGCCTTATTAACTGTCCAGGATCCAAGCTGTTGAAGTAAAAGAATCCCACCGGCCAGGAGCAATTCATCAAAAGAAATAATTCTACCTTCTCATCAGATTAACATTTTCTTCCTCCTCTAGCTAGCTCGTCCCTACTCCTTTTGGATCACACCAATAAAAAGAGGCCATAATCTATCTTTCACATTGTACACCACTCTAGTCTCTTTAACATGTATATATAAGACCCAAGTCTTCTTCCACTTCACATGAACGCCCTTCTCTTCTTCCTTTCATATATATCTGCACAAGACATATAGCAATAATCCTTGCCATGTCAGGGGTGTGGGTGTTCGATAATAAAGGAGTGATGAGGCTGGTTGAGAATCACGGTGAGCCCTCTGCTGGCGGCGGCGGCGGTGGTGGGGGTGCTCGCCGCAAAGTCCTCATCCACACAGCCACCCAAGAAATGATCACCTCCTACGCTGTGTTAGAGAGGCTGCTGCTCCCCCTTGGGTGGGAACGATATTACGAAGATCCAGACCAGGTGCAATTCCACAAGGCCTCCACTGTCCATATTTCCCTCCCCACCGACTTCACCAGGTTCAACTCCGTTCACATGTATGATATTGTCGTCAAGAACCGCAACATTTTTGAGGTTAGAGATGTGTAGGCGAGGTTCCTATATTTATCTCTAGCTAGTTCGTTTTCTACCAGCTGGGATTAATTTGAAGACACAGACAGTGTGATATGTGCGATTATGGTTACATGGGAAGTGTTGCTACAATATTTGAAGCTCTGGGAGAAGCATCAAATATTGGAGTAAAGTTGCTTGCTTCTTTCCAAATGCTTGCTATATATTTGTTCGTTTAGTATATATTTGCCTCGTGCGTGAGCGGGATTTGGTTTGTACCATGTTGATTATGCTAAGTGTTTGCGCCTTTTGGGGAAGGCGTTCTCTTGATGTGTATATATATATATATATATATTTAATGAAACCTGATTGTCTTAATTAAGAAGTGCATGCGTACTTGATATTAGAAGATAGCACTTTTATACATCACAGATCACTTAGAGAAAGTTATGGTTATTTTGTACATAAAATAAATTGAATTTATGTAATACATATAATACATACTCACTATTTTTGGTATAGTAAACCACTTAAAATTTTTTTAAAAGTTTTATTAAATTTTATATTTCTTAAATGTCAGCCAGACAGACCTACACAATTGCATCTTGCATTTGGAAGGTGGTCGTAACTCAGGAGTCGTACCTATCTATGCTGGCTCAAATGAAAAATCTTTGTTCTTGGAAGGGCTACATAAAGAAAGGTGTTTAGGTCTGCCTGTCGAATTGGGGCGGTAAAAAGTACAATTGAGGCATCACGAATTGGTAGATGATTGTATAATTATATCGTCCCTTCCCTGCCCATTGGAATTTTTTCGGTTGAAAGGATACACTAAAATTTAGTGCTCTATTTGGTTAGTTAAAAAGAAAAAAAAGAGAGAGAGAGACCAGCGTATTTCTCTAGCACTTTTATTAGTTGATTTAAAAATAAAAGAAAAAGAAAATTTGTCTTCCAAATTTTTTTTCCACACAACCAGTTTCAGAGAGAAAGAGCACGCAAGATATTGCTCTAATACAGCCGATTCTGACTAAAATATACCGGGTTTCCAAGAGACACATATATTATAGAATATTTTCAAATATTATATATATAATATTTATATTAAATAATAACCCATAAAATTAAAATTAAATGAAAATAATTATTTAAACATTTAAAAACCTTACTCTTGTGGATATTAATAAAACAGAAAAAAAAACACTAATTTCCTTGTGTACACAAAAAAAAAATTATATACTGCTAACATTATTGCTTTTTGTGTAATTTAATAATTATTTTTTAAGATGATAATTCTAGGTCGTCGTGCATTAAAATATTATAGCATATATCAATAACATTGGTTGATAAAATATGCTTTAAAATTTTTTCTTAAAAAAATATAAGCATACAGCTGAAATAAGTTAAATAATTTTAAGGAAATTAATTGTTTGAACTCTATATTCATAAATGAAATAAATACTCTTTTCGTCTTTTAAGTTAAACTTTATAATCTTATTTTTAAGTCTAAAGTTATATATAGATGAATAATAAATTTAATGAAAAAAAACTACATAAGAGTACTTATTATTTTTTACATACTTTTCATTTTTAAAATATATTATATTTATCTAATTTTTAAAATATATATTGTATAGGTCCAATACTTACTAGCAATCGAATACGTGTTGGATTTTATGAGATCCAAAACTCATCTGTGATCCAAAGAAGTATGCGTGCACTTTTATCTCTTTTTTCCGTTCAAGAGATTGATAATCTGATTAGTGAGATTAACACCTGTTTTTAGCTACAGCGCCTAAATCAAAGTGCAGTGATTTTTACCATCGAAATAAATACTTGCACACACTTAAATAGGCGCCTATCACAAAGGGGGAAAAAAATCTATTGTACCAGCCATACGCTTCTAACCACTAAAAAAAACGTGGGGTAAACTAGATAGGTTAAGCAGCTCTAAGAATCAATGAAGAGTAAACAATAATTGCCGCTACAATCACATACAGGATAAGATAATGAGAGAAAAGTTATCTGGAAATGCTGCAGTTCTCTCCTTAGTCTCTATCGGCATCATCGAGGTCATTCTCTGGTGCACCCCGAAGGTAGAGAACATTGTTGCACCTGCCAAATTAAAATAAAATGAATGACTTACTACTTAGGATTGAAAATCCCCCCCTCTCTCCTTCTTACATAGCTTTTAAACGTTGTTAATGCAATTATATATTTTATAAAATCTTCGTCAAAGTTTTGGCATAGAATTTTATAAGAAAACTATTTTAAATAACATAGAGGTAAATATATTGTTTGTCAATGTAAGATAGAAAAATAAAAAACTGTCAATATATATCATTTTCGACTATGACCATGATGACGCTTGGGCTTTTAGCGTAGATATCTGTTCAACCTTAGCTAAGCCTTCTCATGGAAAATTCCCATCTTGTAAAGTTGGGAATAACTCAAAATCTAATCCTCCCCCCTTCACCAACAGCTCCTCAAAGCCAAGAGAACCAACCAATCACCCAATTTTATTTTGCTTCTAATGGAAGAGAGGCATTTGATGCAAAAGAGGTGGGAAAAAAAGTCACAAAACTGAAGCAGGAAAAAGTACAAGAATAAGGGGCAACAGGTTGATGGGGCTGAGCAAGATGGCCAAAAATGCCAAAAACGTCTGCTCAAGGCACGCGGATGGAGTTGTGCTTCACATAGTGTCCAAGACAAATAAGGGAAGAAACTGCGGTAAAGCCCACAAAAGATGGAAGCCCAAGCATGAAGAAGTTAAGAAAAAATGAAACAGGCAGAAACCTTATTTAATTGAAAGGGAGAATTTATGGATGCAGTTTATCAGATATCTTCGAGGAGAGAAACAAATGAAGCAATGATGCATCACCCACAAGCAAATAGAAAAATGATGCATTACCTGATCAAAATCTCCCCGAGGTTCCCAGTGAGCTCGCCATCAATATACTCCTCAGTATTGGCCAACTGCAATGGAAAAGTTATAGCAATAGGTAATCAGTATAATTGAGCCAGAATCAACCCAAAAGAAATGCATTGATGCTGTTACCTGCATATTCATGTATGAATCAACCGAAACAAGAAATCCTGCCGCAAGAAAGAGACAAAGAAAGTCACGGACGCGCACCCATTGCTTTGATCACAAATAAAAGAAAAGAAAAGAAAAAAGCAAGAAATGCCTTTATACTCCATTCCCCATTTAAGCTTCACGATCACAGCCTTTCCAGTAAGATTATTCAGAAACGGCTTAGGGTTCACAGGGGTCTGCAGCAGACAAACAACACATTATTGGAAAAAAAATGTTCAATAATCATCGAATGCGGCAAGGAAGCACAGAGCGAGCGATACATGCACTTCATCGTCGTAGCGCAAATTTATCGATATAGAGACACATCAACATATCGAAACGCTAATCATTGAGCCCGAAACACCAGAAATGAGATGCAGGCCAACAACAAATGAACAGGTTGTACATGTACCCACCAGAAATTGGCTAACAAACCAGAAACAAAAACAAAATTATGAGCAAACAAACCCCTTCCTAATAACGAGAGAGAGATTGGTGAGGGAGAGATCACAGAGAGTACCGTCATGGCTGGCCGGGGAAGAGGGCTTTGGGGAGGGGCTCTCTCGACCTGGGTAGGGTTTTTAGGGTTCTTCCTGGGGTTTGGGTCGGTCCATTTTTTTTTTTTTTGCGAGGGTCGGGCGAGGCCTACGGGTTTTGGCCAAAACAACTATTTAATGGCGGCCTTTCTATTAATTAATGAACAATGCTTTAAAATAATAATAAAAATGCACCATGGGTTCATCCATTTCTTGCTTATCTTAAAGTAACTGTGTGAAATCCCGATAATTTATAGAGTGTATTTTTGCTAAAAATAAATATTTTATCTAAAATAGTTTAATAAAATTATATTCATTTTCTTTTATTAAATAAACCTCCAAAAATTTGTGATGTCTAATGCATCTACTGCACTACTTGCCGACGGTAAAAATTAGGATTTTGTTGGTTAAGGTTTAATGACTTGACTTGGGGCAATCCAACCTTAGGTGTACGAATTGGATTAAGCTACAGATGGGAAACTATTAGGGGGAGTGAGCTTAGTAAAGTTTTGTAAAGTGTTGGGAGTTCTTATTTGCAAGCAGTGGGATACTTAGTTGGTGATCCATGAATGGGTTGGTATGCTTGAGTTGATAACTTTGGAAAGGGTACATGTATAAACATACTTAGAGGGATGAAATGATATATGGGTTAAATTTGTGTACTGGGGATAAAAGAGGTACAAGTATTAAGTGTGCTTGAAGTATACGAGCATAAATGTACCCAACTAAGAACCCACAAAAGGCAAGAAAAAGAGGGATGTTTGAGCCCCACAAACTCTTTCCTTCACTCTTGGATGACCGATCTCACTTCTCTCTCTTCTCGTCACATAACTTCGACCTCTTCTCCTCTCTTGTTCATTGGAGGAGATTGCACCAGTGATTCTTCAACACTAATTAGGACGTTTGCTTAGAGATCCGATTTTGTAGGTTAGAATAATTTTTGTGATATAAACAACTTAATACATTAAGATAATGGAATCAATGTTACAAGGGCAACTGTAACACATCATATTCGACATGGGCGACAAGAGGATTCAAACACATGAAACATGGGTGACTTCATTCTCGGTGACTAGGGAATAAGGGGCGCATTTACTAATAGTAAGGATCGAAATGTAATGCAGGTGATCTGCAAATCATGGCTTGAATCCAGAAGATCTAAACATGATAATTGCCGCAATTCATTAACCGGTGCAGCTGCGCAGCTCAAATCACGCAAGCCAGTGACACTCTCCGACCCAACATACCAAATAACAGTATTTTACCAGTTAATGGACTCGTTTCGAAGATCTTGAAGATCCCATTCTGCTTGTAACTTAGCAGAATGGGAACGAAGGCTGAGACATGAGTTGGGAAGAACGCAATGCAATGCACTGTAGCTGGAACAATTGGAAGATTGGTTAAATAGTAATACTTAAAAGTTTTGCTTGTGGCTCTGCCACTGCTGATGCCGCCAGGACCGCCACCGCCTCCCCCAAATCTCTTCCTTGTGATCATTCCTATATTGCTTTCGGCACTGATCTTCTATTTAAGTTGAGTTTGTAATCCAGTCGAAGTATCTACTCATACGTTGTAAATACATGCTCAAGTTTTTGAACATCTATACCACAATGTTCATATACTTTGGATAGGAAATTATTCTACGATATCATCTTATGCAATTTTGCAACTAAAATTTAGCAAATAGTTAGCGGTTAAAGAACTGATCTTATAAATTTAGATATTAATCATTATGCAGAACTATATGAAAGAACTATACCACATCTTATTTTATCTTCAGTAAAAAAATTACTTACAGACGGTGCCATATGACATTTTGTATGGCCGTGTCTATACATGCATGAATACATGACACTCACCCTATCACGAATATGTCCATGCTCAAATTGGACGAATTTTGGATAAATGATAATCAAATGGACAAAGCTATAATCTAATAAATATATAAACATAATATAGAGATCAGACCATTGACTCAAATTTTTCTAACCTCTTCACTCTCCTCATGGACCTAAAGAACAATGCCATAAATATGCCTGAAATAACATAGCAGAGACGTGAGAACGGAGAATTAAAGTAGCACAGGACTTGTCATCAATTTTGATTTCAATATGTATATGGATGACTTGAGGTGGTGGAGTAATGTTTTAATGTAAGAAGGGGCAATCTTCCAAGTTACTCCAAACGCATTTTCGGTTTATGTTTAAGTTAGCAGGAAAAGCTTTTTAAAGGATACCAACATCCTGATGAAGGGAGTATGTACTACAGGTAAGACTGCTGCTATGGAGATAGCTACTCACCTGCACCTATGTAGGATCCATTTGCAATAGCTTGGTTGCCTTGGCTGCTACATGCAACTCCCACATTCAGCAGTGTGCCCCCTAGGACAGTATACATGGTAGCCATTTGCAATATTGTGGCCTTTCGAGCTGCTCTTTCTGACTGGAGAATGGAATCACAATTCCAAAAACAATAAGTACATTCATACAGGAATAGCGAGTTGAGAGGAGCTGTAAAAACAGTACCTCAAGCACTCTGACTCGAAGTTTCAAATCCCCTGCCTCAAGTTGTTTGACAAAATCCTCTATCCTCTGAATTCTGTATGGCATTGAAATTGTGTGGCTTCGAGCCTGGATGCCAGACCAGGATAAGTGAATTTCAAATAAGGCACTTAACAACAAATAGGAAAGGAGCATTTACGTGCAGCATACATCATCGGCCTGTTTGCGTATCTCCTCTACAATTTGAGCTCCAGTTTGCTGCTTCTGCCTGATGTCCAACAACTCCTGAAACAATTTTAGCATTATCTATGAGTAGATTTATGTATGGAAATAGCCTAATAAAAGTAAAACATTTGGTTCACCTAAACAGGTAAGGTCCAAGAAGAAAACTAATTGCTTGAAAGGAAGGATGCTATATACCCCATATATCTGTTATAAATAGCAAACTCTTCCAGTTTACGCAGGATAGGCCTCACTATGCTCAATCTTGGTCCAAGATTGGATACAATTGACTTAGTTAAGCGGGGAAAATGCCAAAACTCACTATTCAGCTAAGCTCAATGTTGCCCCTAATTTGTAGAAATATCTATCCCCTAAACTGATCTGGCCACTCACTCTAAAAAGTAAAAATGCTTATGGGAAACATCTGCACAGCAGATAACACTTCCCTGTAATCATGTTTGCAAGCCATTTATACTAAAGCTCATGCTGTCAAGTAGTGTAACTCTTCCTTAAGCACTTCTTTTTCTTTTTCTTTCTAAGTTGCCTCCCTCATATTTTGGGAAATTGGAGTTACTTCCAAGGAGAGTGAGTTATAGCAATCATGATAATGGAATTCCATTGATTAAGAAAAATCCCAAAAGGAACTCTGACCTGTGCATATGGCGCAGCAATCTCTGCAAAGGAAAAGTCTGGATCAAGTGTATAACCAATGCCTACACAATTAGCAAATGTAAGAATCTTTGCCACAAGTCTTAACCATTTAAGTGTAGAATACATAGCGTAGAAAGTAAAAGCTCTGGCTCTTAAGACATAAATGTTGAGAGGCATTTACACCCATAGGAGAAAAATAAAATAAAAAATAGTTAATAATCTTGCAATAAATAAGCAGCACAAGTAAGCAAGCATAAAGAATCGACAACAGAAAATTTTATCCATACCTTCTAGAGTAGAAAATGCTCTTAGCACAAATGTAAATGTTGACGGGAACCGAAATGGCTGATCAGTTGCTATTGAAAACAAATCCTGCGATTAAAATTTTAAGTAAATGCATTGCTTTTTATTAAGGTCAGGTGACTTCTGTGATTAGGCTGTAGAGCATTTATACTGTGATTAAGCTTATTTCTCTGTTAGTCAAAATCCAGTGATCATTACTTTTCAACATCAATGAGACGCTCACCCACCATTCACAACAATTATATCATTTATGCCAGGGATTTCTTTCTTTCACTGAAATAGCATACCTCACCAATTGCAACTAATGTCTGCTGCTGATCTGAGTCTGACTCAATAAATTATCCAAAAAGAACTGTATTGATCTTCGGACCTGAGATTCTTATAAATTTGAATACAGGCAATAAAAAAATATGAATACATAACAGCTTGCTCTAAGTAAGAAGAAATGCATACAGATGACAGGTCTCCAGTGGGTTGAAGTGCTTCAAGGTCGATGAGACTTTTCATGACCTGCAGAGGAATACTCGTTCATATACAAAACAGCCTCTAATATTTAAACCCATAAAGTCATCCCTCAGGACATGGGGACTTCCACCTAGTATAGAGGACCCAGATTACAGTGCCTATCAATAAGTCAACATAGCTAAAGCAGGTATTGATTAGTTATTTCAATTTTTTCATATAAAGTTTTTGGTATGAAAGTAGTCCACTAATAACAGATAGATATGTTTAAGCATATACACCTCTGGGTATGGCAAGTCAATCTATGCCATTCAATTTTATGATATTCTCTCACTGTTGAGGATATTAGAAATACAGCCAAGTCAACTTCCATATCCACTACTGTGACTTGACTTAGAAGACAACTTAAAGGGAAAATTTCAAAACGAAACTTTAAACTGCTCTTTGGAATAATTATTGACACAGCAAAGCCCCACAATGATACAACATAGAATCATCATATTGAACTGAAGGGTAACTTCTTATTTCTCAACTCTACAACATTTTTTGTGGTATGGCAGGTTTCAGAAAGTTTGATTACTGTTCAAGGAGGATATATATATATATCTATGTATCAGAGTCTACAATCAAACATCCAACACAAAGCACTGAATGATTTACCTTTTTTGCATCTTTTTCATATACAGCATAGAATAATTCCAACAATCTCTCACGAGTGAAGGATTTGATTTCTCCCATCATCCCAAAATCATAATATATTAGTGATCCATCTCGGTCTATAGCTAGATTTCCTGGATGAGGATCAGCATGGAAGAAACCAGTCTTTAATATCTGTAACAATCACAAAGTACAAAATCAACCATAGACCAAGAAAAGCTATATACACTGCTAAGAGGTTTATTTGAAGGAAAAGCCACTAGAGAGAAAACTTTGGGGATTCTCCACTGTTAGGAAAAACCTTATTACAAAATGGCACATTACACTCCATGTTTGCTTGTAGACTTGTTTGTTTGCTAGGAAAAGCGTTATTACGTTTTGCTCAATTTCTTTCTTGTTTACAAGTGGATCTCACGCTATGACTTACACATCTCAACTGAAAATCCCTTTAGCCAATCTATTACATCATTTCGTATTCTGGGTCTGAAAGATAAGTTTACGGTTTCAGTATCTTGAGGAATCTTCACTCTTTCTGATATGATAAATGTTTCAGAATTTCAGCAAAACAAGAAAATCTGATTTTGTCCCTTTCTTTGTTTTAATGAGCCATTGAAATTCCAAATATTGGCAATATTCCTCCAAATATCAGGATATGATAAATTTTTGCTAGTAAGTGACTATTCATGTCCTGTAGATGTTGTCAAATTGGTTCAGGTTGGGTAAGCATTTAGTAAACATAATTTGATATTACTAGTAAAATGAGGCTGGCAGCCCGTTTTCTTCCACAGAACATATCAACAAGCAAGCATGCATTATTCTCTACTGATGCACTTACTGAAGTTGGATGCACTAACCTTCTTATAGTATCTTTTTGGGTGATTAGCTCTTTGTTTATTTTCCAATTTTAAAATTTAAAATACGCAAATAAAATTTCAATTATGAAAAACACCCTGTTGTACTTCAATTAATATTATTCAGTAATCTGTCATTTGAATCAAATGCATGCCTCTTTTGATCGTATGTGTCTTTCAACAAGTGCACCAGCTTGGCTAGCATGGATTGATCAGGCCCCTGTTATACTAAAATTAATTATTGAACCTTCCTCTTACAGCTTTTTGTAAAGGAAGCAGTAACATCAACAGAACCTCCCATCATGTGCACCAAGTTACACCCAATTATTTGAAACCTATTTCGTGTGTTTAACTGCTCGATTTATTCAAAAACATGAAAGACAAGGCACAAAGTACAAACATTAAAAACATTTGATCAAATTAACCTGGATTAAATAGGACTCTATTGCATGTGATGAAATTAGAGAACGATCATAGCCCCCAGCTGTGAGTTTATCCAAGTTGCTTATCTTGATGCCTGTTCATGGTGGATACACATTATGCACAAATCATTGTCTTTTACTCATATGGCAGAGGCTGTTGTCAACAACAGTAAAAAAAAAAGAAGCAAGAAATATGGAGAGACAAACCTGGAACATATTCTAGAGTTAACACCTTGGTAGCTGTATAGTCCCAATAGACAAGCTACAAACCATATAAAGTTGCAATAAGAGTTTGCAGGCAATGGTGAGAACAAGCAATGAGCAGAACCAGTTTTATTTATTATTATTCTCCTAAATTTGGAAGTATGCCCCATTGTTTTATGCAAAAATTCATAATATAACAAGGTTTCCCAATAGTACATACAGGTACTCGGACCCACTTAATATTTCGGAAGTCCCTGCGTGAATCTGTCAGCATTTTTCCCTTCATTAATGTAATCAATTTCCTCATACAAAATCCTGAAATTGGTAAAAGTCAACGTCACAAAGCCATAATCACTATGTAGAACATTAAACAGAAATGATCAAAGATGTAAACCCAACGCTTCTTAATCAGATGGTTGAAACCCTAGAAGCTATATGGTGACAAACTAAAAAACAGTAAATCGCAATCATTATGTCATATTGATTTGAGGCTGAACAGAAGAGATGTGATCAAGGGAGAGGTGTTGACTCATCTAGGATGGACCAAGATCCGTGAAGCCTACTTTATATTTTCCTCCTCCCACTCATACATTTCATAACCTTACTAGTATGACCTAGATACAACTTGGGTGTTCAATTCATAAACCAAATTGCTTTTCACACAGACTTCTTCTATCTCTCTTCAGCAGCTCTTGTGTCAAATGGGTGTTAATGCCTTTTATGTCGAAGTTTCCATTCCCTAGATTAATGTTTCTCATGTTTCTTTTGTGTTTGACTTTGCATGGTTTGAAACAAGCACCCTGAAATTGGTCAGAAATTTTACTTTGACTTTTACTTTGTGGATGTTAAGACCAAGGTTTTCTATGTCGGATATCGGTATTGTGCCAAACAATGATGGAGATGACATTATCAGAGATATGTCGGAGATATGCCAAAGATATCCGGAATTTTTCTCATAGTACTTTAACTATTTTCTTCGCGACAAAATTAGAAGTAACAAATGATGTAGAATAAAAAGAAGAATTTAAGTTAAAATAAAGATAATAACATAGATAACATGTATTAAATTACATATGTATCATTCAAATAAAAGATCATACTATGATATAAATGATAGAATGTGAACTCCAAACAAGATATGTAGACAATTATGTGAAATATAATGTATAAAAACAAGAGAGGTGCCAACACATGTTTCAAGATCATCACTATTGTGTTCATTTTATGAAAAATTTGTATAATTTACTCAATAAAAAACCATCTAGTTAAAACCCTACATTGAGTATCTTATTTCAGTTAGATGTCATTGACATATTGCTAACATATCTAAAATTAAGGTAAAATAAATATTGCCCTTTGATATCGTGTCTGCAACTAAAAAATATAGAAATGTCGGAGACATATCGGAAATATATCGAGATATTGCAAACCTTGGTTAAGACCATACAAAGGAAGACAACCAAGGCACTGCATTTGAGAAATCATCTTCCTCACTTTTTTTGGGAAGGAAGTTCAAGCTCTTAGACATTGATTGAGGGTACTTGAGTTGGATAACTTATTGGTCACTTATTAATTCAATGATTAGGTATGAGTCTAATTGTAATTGTGCGAAGGGGTGTTCACTCTCTGTGAGGATTCACAGTCCATTCCCCACTTCAACTTATTGTCTCCATCGCTTTGGTCACTAAATAATGCTTTATACTCTAATACTTGTTGTCGAAGTTGTGCTTTGGATCATTGTACCTTGTTCCCCCGTCAAATAGCATTTTCTTATAAATAGGGAAAGCAGCAGGTGAGTCAAGCACTTTGGCTCAGCGGGTTTGTGACTTATGAGGATGTAAAAACTTCAAAAATGCATATATGGTAGCTTGACCATACCACCATTTGGCGTCCCAAGCTGTTTACCTATCTCTTTGGTGAGCTACTCGTTTATGATTTCAGACATATATATTCATTACTTTTTAAAAAATTCGTTGAACCCGAGCTGTAGCTCAGCTAAGGCTCTGCCTGTCTTGTGAAGGAGCGGAGCTGAGCTTGAGATCGGACCAACCTTGCCTAAGCCGAGCCTAAGCCAGCTTGGCTTATTTCTAGTTTTAATCCACAAAGACAAAGAATAGCAATGACTATTAGATGATCCCCAATAGGAAGGCCATAAACGAGTATCAAAGTGAGAAATATACAAGAATTTGACTTTTTGCAATCAAGAGACAAAGAAAAATTCATATCAAAAAGGGTAACATTATGTGTAGCAACTTACTTTGAGCATTCTTCATAAATGCCTACCCAATCTCGGGTAGGACCTCCAAATGTTTCACTTCTCTGAAAATACTCAGCAATTAACTTCAGATTCTCTGGATAGAAAAGCATATGTTAAAGGACTGCATAAGGCTAGCTTGTAAGAAATATTAGCATCAGACTACTTGTGTTATCAGAAAAATAGAATAGGAAGAATGGAATGCTGAAAAAGGCGTCACACTGATAAATGCTGATTTACTACCAGCATCACAGTTACTTACGCAAATCAATATCAAACAGTTTCCTCAGACCAGGCCTTTGAACTTTCACTACCACTTCCTCTCCGCTATGTAGAATGGCTCGATGAACCTACACCATCAAACCAACCTATCAGAATAAAGATGCTATTATGTTTTTTTACGGAATGGTAAAAAACGAATTATTTGTGCCCCTAACAACAAAAGCTATTTTCGTGGCCAAAGAAGAATGTGGGCACCAGTCTGATCATCGTTACTTTGTTAATTTAGCATGCAAAATGTTCTAACAGCCAAAGTAGTGCACCCATGCCTTGACCATCTCTTTATAGACCACGAAACATGTGGAACCATTCATTTGAAAAAACTTATTGCTGGATGAGTGACTGTAGAACCACTAGAGGACATCAAAGTGCAAGAGACAAAAAGGTTTCCAATGTCAAACACCACACCTATGAATATAGTTAAGCATATCAATGAAATTAAGAAAATGTGAGATGATGATAATGACAACTGATAAAAATTGAAATCATATGAACAGGGTAAAAAAACTGTAAATGAGAAATCAAAGCAAAGCACCTGACCAAGACTAGCCGCTGCGATAGGTTGTTCTTCAAACCTTTTGAACAGTATGCTAACTGGAGCACCAAGCTCACTTTGTATAAACTTTCGCGCCTTCTGAGGAGAAAATGCAGGAACTTGATCCTACATTACATGGGGGGGGAATCAAGAGCAAAAGTAAGTAGAATTTGCCCATGACCTTGCAAGATTTTGTCAGGTCACTATTTCATAACCATGTTCTTCTATTTTAGCAGTAGAACATACCCAAAAAAAACAGCACTTGAATAATCAAAAGAATTCTCAAAATGCAGAATGCCTTTGACATGTCGTTACTTCTGTTGATTTTTTTTCTAAGAAATATTTGATAAATTAGATTCAAGCTAACAAAGTTTAATAGGTGTATTCCTTGAACTAGATGTTCACTACTACCACGAATTACCTGCAATTTAGCCAACTCTTGCACAAACTCTTTCGGGAATAGATCAGACCTAGTTGAGGACAGCTGGCCCAATTTGATAAATGTTGGACCAAGCTGTAGAACACGCTCTCTCAGCCAAGTTGCAGTTTTTCGCCATCTCGCCTTCTGCATGTTGAAGAGAATGTAGAAGAGACAGCACAATGTCAATGGCAAGTGAAATCATAGATGACGAAATATTAAGTGATTGACATATGAACCAAGAAAACAAGGTAAAACAGATAAATAATTGATTTAAAGAAGCATTATGCTATATTTAACAAAGTTTAGAAAGCTTGCCTGCTTCTCTTCATTGAAGCCTCCAATATATGCCCACTTTGCAGTGTCAAAAAGAACCCGTAAACGCAAAGATAGGACAGATGACCAAACATCAAAAGACCTTTGCCAAGTATTGTAGTCATCTTTTGACCAGCTAAAATTCTCGTCAGTAAGTAATATCCTTGACTCATCAGTAGGAGGAACCTCTTCTGCAGCACTGCTCCCTTGTGTTCTGACGAGACTAAATGTCCCCACCCTTTTAACCAAGTTAACACCACTCACAGCTGGTTTTGCATCATTAATTAGTTTTGATTTTGCAGAGGAATTGTTCCTAATTCTTAATAAGTCCTCCATAGGGACCATTCGAGTAGGCTGGCCATTAATCTTAATTCTTTCAACTTCTGTCTTCCTTGCTTGCATATAAAATTCCAGGCATTTCTTTCTCACAGTAAGAGAATTGCATTTCTCTAATTTCAAGTTATTATTATTACGTAAAAACACAGAAAAAGAAAGACTATCTATTGTCCTCTCCTTTGTAAGATGCAAAGAACTGTGGCATAAACCAAAGGAAGCAAGTATCACAACCATAATGACCCAGCAGGCCTGACATTAATGCACAAGAAGAAACCATATAAGTTCTCCAAAAGTCTCACAAAGCAAAGTAGTTTCATGATGAAACAGTAATACTTGTCTAAGTAATCAACAAAGTTCTACCTAATATTTTCTGCAAATGAAAAATTCATGCTTCCAAAGTAGTAACAACATTTATATACTAAGGCAAAAGGTAGGCGGAAGGTGCCCCATGTAACCGTTGATGACGAAGATGGGGGTGAACCTAGACTAGTCAGAAAGGGGCACCCTCAGCCTACCTGCGTAATATATACAAAGAAATCAAATTAATCTGCTACATATAGTAAACTAAAATTAGTTAGCTGTCTAAGTTTAGTTTGATGATTACTAACAGTAGTTAGAATTAGTGGAAAAAAAATAGGGAAGATGATGGATGTATAAAAAGGAGCAATGATGTATTTCAAATTCAAGTTTTGAATCAGAAAAATTATCTTCTTCAAAACCTTTTCTTCTCCTCTTTCCTCTTTTCTACCTAATCTTATCAAATTCATCTCCCCATTTTTTCTTATCAGTCTTATTCTTCTCCGTGCTATCTCTAACTCTACTACATCGTCTTTCTCTTCTAGCTTCTAGTTCTCTTCAATTTCCCTTCTCTTCCTCAATTCCGAAATCCTCGTTTTCCACTCTCCTCCATGATCTCATTCAACTCGTTTCATATCTCTTTTGGCATCAAAAGTTCCTACTATCTATCTCTCCATATTAAGACACCAAACTAATTGCAATTTTAGCATACGCACCATAATCCCATTCCCTTTCATAAGGTAGGAAATAGGGTAGGGTCGGATTTGAGAACAACAAACATTTGTGAATCTTAAAAAAACGAAAGAAAAATAATAAAGTGTCATATGATAAATAATACATGGCAATTCCAATTAGAGCAAGCTCAATTTCAAAGATGACATCCGGATAGAAGAGCAGGCTCAATTTCAAATATGACATCCGGATAGATCCACAGCATATCAACAATAAGTGATTATGCATGCCTCAAACTTTGGAACAAGAACACCCACATTTACAAATAGACAACTTCCATTCCAGAGTAGTGCAACAACAACGACATACAAAACAGCCCAAAAAGAAAAACAATCCAACTTAAACACTTTCTACGGTAGCAAGTCAAATCGGCAGCAAAGAAGCAGAGTCTACCGACACCCAACACCAATGTTACCAGAATCCAACACAACCGGTCGTCAAAGAGACGAAAACACCGCTCAAAATCTGTGGAAAAATTCAACGACACCCGAAGCAGAATCGAAGAGAATCAGAGTTGCAGGAGCAGATTAGCACCTTCTTAAAATGAATGATTCAAAGTGCGTGTTGGGGAGAGGAAGATGAATCGGAATCGGTGCATGGCACATCAAATTGGGTGGAAGAGCGAAGGAGGGGTAAAGACAAATGGGGTTGAACAACCGCCTCACGCCTCTTTCCCGCCTCCGTGGATCTCTTTTTTGTTTTTCCCGCATCCGCTAAAAAGTTTAGTGTTTTATTATTATTTTTTAAAAAAAAGTTTAGTTTTTCTTTCTTCATTTTTTTAAAGCTACCTAAAAAAGTTAAGCCAGGAAGAAAAACACACGCTGAATAAGTAAAATGTATTAACTATTTATACTCAGGGTTGAACAACTCAAGGTTATATAGACCCACCATAAATTCTGTTTAATAAGTAAAATGTATTAACTATTTTTACTCCAATTACAATCACTCGTTCTTAAAATTACATTCTTAAAGTCATACTACAAAGTCAGGAAGTGGAAAAAAGGAGTTGCTCTCTATCTTTAATAATATATGCAAATATTCTATATGGGCTTACTATGAATTGGAGTACTTTACCGAAAATATTGGCACCATGGCTTTTTTTTGTTTGGCTCAAATTCAGACTTTTTCCCGTCATCATTGGCTCCTTATGCCGTTATTAATTTTATACTCGCCTCTTCTAATGATCCCACTATTATAAAAGTTTAATTTGAAGGTATTTGTTTTCTATGAGTAATAGAAGGCTTTTTGTAAGCGTTTTAATGTGAAATTACATTGTATATTATTGTTTTAATTAATAGGAATATTTATTAAGGGTTTACTCCACAAACGTACGATACATGGTCCTACTATTTCAAGTATTTTTAAGTTGAAAGAAGCATCATGAAGGTCATTTGTTAAACAATTGTTATGTTTGGTTCCTTAGATTGCCCATAATTTCGGCTAAGGTCTCTGAAGTATAATCTACTCATGCTGTTATTTAGTAAATTTAAATACTACCCTTTTGTTAGATTAAGAGAAACTGAATATTGTTAAGTTCGATTTTTTTCGTATTAGTTATATTTTTATCAACTTAATTAAACATAAATGTCTATAAGGTGTTCCTGTTAACCAAATGTTGAGCTCATGCAAACTTTAAATCAAATTGTTATAGAAAGTGAACATCAAAGCCCACTTGAACTACCATGGGCACAAAATGTAGCGTGTGGGTGAAATGCGTTTATGAAAACGGACAACCGGAAAGTTTTGGTAGGAGGTGGGGGAAATAGGCCATAGGACGTTGAGATATTTTTGGACACAAGCCATTGACAAATCAGAAATCATAAGACCGGTTGGGACATCAGTAACGTGGCCAACCAGTGTTCTTTCCCTTCCTTGTCATCTAGGCCTCCGCCTTTCTTATTGCTTCCATCCGGGTTGCATGAATCGGCCGATTTCTTCCCTTCCTTGTCATCTTGGCCTCCGCCTTTCTTATTGCTTCCATCCGGGTTGCATGAATCGGCCGATTCCGTGTGAAATCGGCCGATTTAAATCGGATCGGCGCGATGCCGATCCGATTTCGGGGCCGAATCGGTCGGCCCCGAATCGGTCGCTGAATTGGCCGATTCTGACCGATTTAACTCGGAATCGGAATCGGCCGATTTAAATCGGAATCAATTTTTTAAAAATTATTAAAATACCATAGGTATGATTTTAATTAAATTAATTAAGCATGGGTAAAATGGTAATTTGGCTTTTAAAAACCTCCCCGCTTCCGCCTCGCGCTCGCTCCGCCGCCCTCACGCTCCGCTCGCTCTAGCTCCGCCACGGCCGTCCGACCATGCCGCCGCCCCGTTTCCGCCTCTGTCGTGCGTCCCCGACTCCGGGGTCGCCGCCTCCGCTCCGCTTCCGCCCTCAGCTCCGCCACGGCCGTCCGACCACGCCGCCGCCGCCCGTTTCCGCCTCTGCCGTGCGTCCCCAACTCCGGGCTCGCCGCCGGCGGGGTAAAGAGGGGAGGGTGGCATTCTCGTAATTAAAAGTTGACTCGAGTCTAACTCGAGTCAAAAATAATAATTAATTCTAAATAATTTAAAAAAATCTTAAAAATATTTAAAAATATTATAAACTATAATACATCAGAATAATATCAAAATAACATCAATACCTAATTTTAATATATTTATATTATAAATTGTCAAATTATTATATATGACCGAATAAATTAATTTGGACCGATTCAACTGAACCGATTCCTGGCCAATTCAGACCGATTCCGATTCCGATTTGATCTGCAACCATGGCTTCCATTACACATTGATGCGGGCTCAAGTGCCAAGCTATTATAGGATTGATTGTAGGTCAGAATCACGTTAGGGGCGTGAATAGCGAGCGATATGTACGTCTGGGACCTGGGTCGCGCATCACGGCATGACAAAAATCACTCAATCCAGATTTAGTTCTATTAGTCAGTACTACAGTATAGCCAACAAACAACACCTAACATATTTCTGTGCTACTTGCAATTTTCAACTGACAACCCCGGGTATTTTGGGAAGTTAGGAGCAAACTTTCCAATGGAAATACAAGTAGAGGCACACACATTAGCAGACACTCGGCAATAGAAAGAGCTAAGCTTTATGACAGAAAAAACACTTCAAAATTTCAACCACTTTTTCTCTTTTTCTTTACTCACAACTGCTTTGGTGACATTAGCATGAGCCGCTTCTGCATCCGCCAAGGCTTTCCTAGTCTCGTCCAACTTTCTCGACATCGCTTCATAGACTATCTTTTCTTTTTGGTTTCGTCTTACCATTTCCTCCAATTTCTGTACCCTGATCTTAAGTTCCTTCACCTCATCATCGTAAGCAATCAAAGACCTCCTATCCTCTTTCTTCTCGCATGTCTCTTCCTCCCTCTGCTTTTTTAGCAAGCCGTTCTTCACATCTCTTTGCATGGTCAGCTGATTATTAATGAAGTTAAAAACATCTGGATGTCTATCTTCCTCAGCTTTGGCTGCTCTAGCAGCAGCTGCGTACTTCTTCTCACGCTTCCTTTTCCCACCTCTACTTCGCTTTTTGTGCCCACCTTGTGCGTTGTCTTCTTTTGCTGCCCCACTTTTCAGTGCATGCTCTAGGGATTGCTTGGGAGGGAGGACCTTTATTGAAATAGGATCTACAATTCCTTGACTAGACGCACCCAATCCCATTCCCTCTCGGTAACCCATGTTGGCCATCATTTTGGAAGCTATGCCCCTTGTGTGATGTTCCCACTTGGCAAATATCGCGGTCTCTGTCTGTACCCCATGCGATGTTGTGGCCTCAAACCCAAGTCCTCCTTTGGTGTGCTCAGCTTCAGACAAATCGTCATCAGAAGTTGAAGCTGGACTTTCCGAACTTGAATCATCATCGTCGTTCTCTTCATCAGTCAACTCAGCATATTCAGATAATCCTAGGGATTCAGCCCCAAGCTCTGCAGAGCTACCATCATCTCGAAACACAACACGGGCCTGCTGCAACTTGTCATCCCAAGATTCAAGCTCTGCCTCCCTCCAGATGCCACTTTGGCCATTGGATGCCGCCAAGACACTTGATCCCACTAGAGCTTCATGCCAAACTGTAGGGTTATAAACCTTCAATGAAGTTATGGGAATGTCAACTCCTGCCCAGCCAGTAAAAGAAAATATTTCAGTTAAAAGCTAAAAAAAAAATCACAGAAAAATATCAAACCTGTACAGCTGTACAAAATGGGTAAACTCATACCAAACAACATAAAAATATATATTTTCCTTTTCTATAGAATTACTTGAATGAATACATTGTAAATGTCAACATCCAAGAAAGCAATGCACTTACTTATTGTTAATTAAATTCATAAATACAACAGACTACTTTAATACTGCACGAGTGTACATGATAAAGAACATGAATTAAATACCATGAGATAAACGACAATTCACGCCAAATCTGCAGCGTTGTTGAAGGAAAAATTTGCAGATCTGCACTCAACAAAGAATTTAAAAATTAATTACTAAGCAAAAAGGACAACAAAAAATTGCTTAGACCCATAATCAAAGAAATAAAAGAAAAGTGATTCACATAATTTAGCGACCATCTTACAGCAGTATTTTGAGGGTAGCCATTTTACCCAAGGGCAAGTACTACACTGAGACTTTGAAACAATGATGGTGACGGCCAATGGTGGAAGTAACCAGAAGAAGGTAGGAAAAGATTTCACAGGGATAATGAAAGTTCAAGACTTCATCTTGACCAGGTTTTCGATGATCTCATGAAGGACAGACTCATCCAACAAAAGGAAAAGCGGAATAGATAATCAAAATAGAACCAAGTGGCTCTCTGCAGTGACAGCACTGAGGAGGATAAATCACCAATGGCATTTGCATTTGAATTGTTGGTTCCAGCATTGGCACCAAAAAACGGAAGACTCATTCACGGGCAAGCGATAAATTCAACCAAACTGATCAACACTTAATGAAGTGATTACATAAAAATTGACGAGCATCTCTTATCTTCTAGCATCTAATATTTAAAGGAAAATTCTAGACACAATCCTAATCAAATAAAATTTATCGAAAAGAATTTCCTAATGCATCCCAACCACGAAAGTAAATACCAAAGAGAAACAATGATACAAACCAAAATAGATATGCCACGTCAACTCTCATCCAAAGGCTCAAATCAAAGCCAACCAATCAGCTGTTAACACATTTTCTTCAAATTCATCAATTTTGTAACTCTAAAAGGAAATGCCTAAATATTTTTTTAAAATAAAAAATCAAAAAGGATCAAGCAAAATAACGACTACCAATTTTCTAAACCTAAAGTAGCCCAGATACGAAAAAACCCTAAAGTAGACAGCTTTCCTATTGTCTCTGCTTCGGTTATACGTACACACAATCAAATTTGAAGAACAGTACATGAACTGATTGTCATAAGAAACAAAAAGTAGGAGTTGCCTAACATACAAAAAAATTCAAGATTGCTGTTATTAGCTTACCAACATTCTTTCAGTTTTTGGCATGAGAAAAGAGACCTTTACAGAATCAGCATCATTCTGTGAAATAACACAGCCATTGTACCAACGCCCATCTGTATATCGAAATCTGCACTTCGATCCCATTGCAAAATGCTTCATTTCCAACTCCACAATTTCTGCTTCGCTTGGATTGAGAGGCTCCACTGGGACATCCTGATCAATTGACCCATCCTGAATGATAGAGCCAGTGAACTGTTTGGCTAAGATTGTGTCTGCTTCCCGCATCAACCTCGCTCGCTTCAAACACAGCAACCCCTCCTCTGCATCCCTGATCGCCACAACAAGTTCCTCATGAACCTTTAACAACAAAGTTGTCACTACAAACCCAAGAAACAATAAAAAAAAGCATCCAACAATTGCTGTGGAAAATACGATAACTCAATAACTGCTTATATCATCTAAAACACATCAGACGTACAGCTTACTTAGCACCCCACAAAGAATAACCAAAATATTAACAGGCCTAAAACGGCTTTGTTCCAAAGAAAAAGCAGGCAAGGCCATTTCATCGGTAATTATGTGTTGGTTCTTAAGGAAAAGGAACTTTCTGAAGTAACGAAGAAAATAAGGCAAAATCAAAGATATTTGCACCATCAAATAGTTAGTAGAACAAACCAATAAAATCAAACTGAATTGTCTAAAAGTTTTATAATATAAAAACGTTCAAGCACATACTGACAATGGAGTAGCACGTTTACAAAATTACATACTGCTCAGGTAGGCTACGAGATTAATGTTTTCGAGTAAGTTTAAAACACCATGGAGATCTCGTAAAACTAGTCCACCTGAATTTCACAAACACCATTTACCTCAAACAGTAACAGCCAAATAAAGCTACAAACAGTAACACTTATGCTTCAAATAAAGGTCCAACACTAAGTATTATGAGACATTAAAATTTTGGAAAGCCACAGGGAGGGAGCAACGAATGGAATCCAACTAACTATCTAGAACACTAGGAGGAATCCAACTAATTCAAATTCCAGACTTTTGCGGCCGCACACAATGTAACACAAGAATCGAGATAGAGATTTGAGTCAACAGAAGCAAAAAAATCAAACAACAACGACCCATACCGGCAATCTAGAGATCCGATAACACAAAAAATGAAACGGAACATCATAGAATTCCAGAATGAAATCTACGTCGAGATTGATGAAAGACGTACCGAGAGAAGGTCGGGGTTGGTGGGATCGGAAGCAAGGGCATGGTTGAGGGCGGAGAGGCACTCTTTCTGCTCCTGCAATTGAAGGAGGAGCTGGTTCTCCAACAACGTCTCCTCCTCCCCGTCCCCCATTTTCACAACCACCACCCCCGCTCCCTCGCCCCAACCCTCGACGTTGGCCAAAGAAGAAGAAGATGAACGAAGCTTCTGTTTACGTTCCGTCCGGTCTTGCAGCAACTTAAATCTATCCCAATTTCGGATCAATTATTATTATCATCGTCTTTTAAGACATTAATTAATTAAATAATTTTTATTTGATAAATTACTTTTTGTTTATTTGTTATTGATTGATTTATTTATTTATTTATTATTATTATTATTATTATTATTATTATTATTATTTTGTCCTCGATTAGAATCAGTCTTGATTTTAAATACGGGGAACTTTGCCATAATTTGTATAGTAAATTGGTTGAATTAAATTGGTTACGAAATGTAAATTGAATTTAACTTTATAAAAAAATCTATTTTATAAGTCAGAGAGTTCATATTAGAATAAGATAAAGAGTAATGTTCATTTTCAAACTTATTTGATTTAAAGTGATTATTGTTTATGAGTTAGTCACACTCTATTAAATCTTTTATAGCTCCAAAGTTTGAGATTATTATGATGGATGGTGGATGGTGAACAGTGATGGGATAAAAAAATGTGCGTTTGTGTGCCTAAATTTCCGGTCCCAAGCCACTCACATTTTGACTCAAAATTTCATTAAAATTTGCATGACAAAATATTTTTTTGATTGTAAGAATATTTTACTAATTAGAAGAATACTCTAAAAGTATGACAATATATTGGGACAAATGAGCAAGAATGTTTTAAACTTTTAATGATACGAAAAATACTCTCATATAACTTACAATATCGTTTATGAAAACATGACAACAATAAATCACATTTAAAGAGTTTTTCGCTTAAAATGTATCTTACAAGTGTTTCTTTCTATTAAGACAATTTTATTTGGTAAGTTCCAGTAATTTTTTAGTAATTTAAACGATCATAAAAAGATACTTTACAAACCTAACCACTTATTATGTAAATGGTTAGGTTTGCTTTTATATTGATGGTAAGTGAACAGTAGAAAACTAAATAGCAAATGACCTTATCTGATAACTTTGATTATAAATCTAACCTAAATGTTTCCTAAGCGAATGTGGAGATTTCGTTTTTCTCTACCTTAAACGTTGGAGGAGAAATTTTCGGATCCAATAAAACTGATTTCACAAAGAACAAAAATCCCATAGGCCGAAAGAAGATCAACAAAATGACTTGCCGAATAATAGTTTGATAATTCATAATCAAATTATAATCCAATTTCCTGAAACCTTAATCTGATAATGTCACATTGGCAGATTCTCTCCTCCGATGGATCAATTGAAATCTTCTAATAAAAACGAATCTGGTTTCTATCATTCCCAAACTACCATCCAATGAACAGCAGCTCCTGTCTAGATTTCGGTGGTGTACATCCACGGCTACTTCCACAGCCTTCCAAGCAGAATTAGCATCAAATATAGGGTCAACCAAACCTTCTATGTCTCCTCCGGAGAGCAGAGGACTCACCCACTCAAATAAACCCATATCCTCAGAAACATTAGAACTTTGATTAATAGCTGGTTTCCAAGTGATCAGTCCCAGAAGAACAATCCCAAAGCTATAAACATCACTTTTCTCTGTCAACTTGCCGGAAACATGGTACCTGTTTCACAAATGATATAATAGTTAGTAAAGTCTATCCAATAGCTCCGTTAGTTCATTGACATGCATATGTAAGTAGGTAGAACTTACTCAGGATCAAGATATCCTAAAAAACCTTGGACACACCAAAGACTGCTATCTTGGCTCCTAAGTTCTCATTTCTTCACATCTCTGTGGATTATATGTGGGTTGCACCCAATGTGTAGATACTCCAATCCTGCAGTTTTGACTCCCCCTCAGAATTTGATATCTCAAAGTTGAAAGTGTAATATCCTAACTCTCGAGTGATAGAAAATGCACATCATAAACATTCTAAATTAATCATACCCCCGACCTTGAGCAATGTCCAGTGCTATTTGAAGACGTTGAGGCCATGAAAGCTGCTCTCCGGTTGCGTCTGTTCGTACAGGCCAATTGAACATATATATTTGGTTGTGTTCGTGATCAAGAGTTGCAGAAAATTTATTGAGTTTGGTACCTGATAGAAGCTTTCCAAGGTTCCCTTTGGGCATATACTCCAGCACAAGGCCTAAATTCTGCCTTCAGAACATTAGCCAATGAAGCGAACTAAATTCTTGTGATTGACTTTATCAGTACCTGAGTCTGGAAATCGGATACACCATACCATGTTGTGATTTATGTTCAATGCATAAGTACATTTGATGTTAATTAAGCAAGCTTTTGATTACCTCGGTGAGAAACTCCAAAGGGTTTGCAACATCCTGAGAAAGCAACTTTACAGCTACCTGTGATCCATCGTTCATGCAACCATGGTAAACAGTCCCGAAGCCTCCTCTTCCAATGACCCGCTCATAGTCGTTTGTCATACTCGTGATCTCTCTATCAGTGAACCGTCTATTTTCTGGGTAAATGGTATCGTTACCATCCTTGTTTTGACGACTGCCTGCAGTTCCTGCAAAAAGTACCGAGTGGTAATTAGTAGGGAAGTTATATTTCAATTCACACAAGAAACCCACTAATAACTAGCGAACGCTTAAAGAAACAATGTTTATAACTTCACTTTGAAGCCTTGAATGATGCTTGAATAAATTTTATAGAAGAATGTTTGACATATGGAAGCACCTTAACTAGTTTCAAACCTAAGAGAAACGTTCATGAATTGTATGTGGAAAAAAAGATAACGAATCGTCAAATTTAAAAAGAGAAATTGCAAGGATATGATCCAAAGTGACTTTCCAAGGCCAAGGGGTCTCCACATTCCAATTTTACATCTGAGAAAGAATGCTACTGTCATAAGGACCACCAGGAAGGCAGAAACAGAGATGGCAACTGGAACGACAATATTTCGCGCACTTCTGCAGGAGTCTGATGAACATGCGTCTGACAAATTCTCGAACACTGCATTACTCGTTTGTACAGGTTTGGATTCCCATCAACGCTAATATTTAGATGGAAAAAAATGAGAATTAATGACATAGTATACAGTGATTGGTCCCGAAACAGAGGTAGAACAACTTAACAATATTTCAACTTCCTACTATACAAGGAGGGTGTTGATGAACAAGAGAATAGATAAACGTTAGACGAAGTGAACCACTCAGAGAAAGTTCTAGTAAAGCAGCTGAAACCGATCCGTTGAGCTGGTTACCAGATAGGTTACTGCAGGAATCAATAAAATGGAGTTTACTATGAGTTAAAGAAGG